>CAHIKZ030004049.1:750000-865000 GCA_903632075.3 Acanthosepion pharaonis
ACATATGAGTTTCTTATAGGACCTATTAAATTCTTTTAGATTCTTAGAAATTTGTATAGAGGTGATCTGTTCATAAGTGTCTCTGTCATTAAGCAAGTCCAACATTTTCTGGTTTTGTAAGCAATGGTATCCATGACAACAACACCGCCTCCTTTATCAGAAGGAGATATAATAATGTTATTATTCATAGACAAGGATTTTAAGGCATTCATATACCTCTTAGGTAAATTGAATTCCATATTTTGGCCATTAAAAGAGGCAGCTAAAATGCCTTGGGTAAAACCTTTAAGGAAGTCAGAATCACTATGTTTGTAGTTTATATTTATCAGTTTGCTAATATTGTGGTCTTTTGAACCAGTTGCAAACTTTAGACCAAAACTAAGGGCTTCAATCTCCAAAGTGCTGAGTGTGGTTTTGGAAACATTGGTAACTAGATATAATATATATATATGTATATATATAATATATATATGTAATATATATATATATATATATATATATATATATATATATATATATATATATATATATATATATATATATATATATATATATATATATATATATATATATATATATATATATGAAATAAAGGGCGTGAAAGCAAGAAATGAGGTGTTGAGGAAGCAGTGGAAATGATGTAATGAGAGTATGGCAGAAAGAATGTACAAAACTCAAAATAGAAAGAGAGAAGTTTTGAAAAGAAAGAAAGAAAGAAAGAAAGAAAGAAAGAAAAAGCGATTGGAAGCGGTGACAAAAAGAAACATTGACATATTAGAGGTTACAAAGGGACAGCGTGAACGAGAAACTGAGAGAGTAATAGAATTGAGTAATTAAAATTGAAAGAAAGGTATAAACAGTTTTAGGACAGATGGCGTGAAAGGATGGGAAAGATAGATAGATAGATATGAATAGATATTGATAGATCTATCTCAGTCTATAAAATCGAGATAGATCGATAGATAAATATAAACAGAGATAGATAGATATGAAAGATCTGCTTAAAAAGAGATGGATAGATGAACAGATAGATGATAGATAGATAGGAAATAAAAAGAGATAGATAGATAGATAGATAGATAGATAGATATGAATAGACTGATATTGATAGATTTATTATCTATCTCAGTCTATTCATATCTCTCTATCTATCGATAGATAGATCGATAGATAAATATGAACACACTGAGATAGATAGATATGAAGGAATCTGCTTAAAAAGAGATAGATAGATAGATAGATAGATAGATAGATAGATAGATAGATAGATAGATAGGAAACGGCTTAAAAAGAGATAGATAGATAGATAGATAGATAGATAGATATGAATAGACTGATATTGATAGATTTATTATCTATCTCAGTCTTTTCATATCTCTCTATCTATCGATAGATAGATCGATAGATAAATATGAACACACTGAGATAGATAGATATGAAGGAATCTTAAAAAGATAGATAGATAGATAGATAGATAGATAGATAGATAGATAGGAAACGGCTTAAAAAGATAGATAGATAGATAGATAGATAGATAGATAGATAGATAGATAGATATGAATAGACTGATATTGATAGATTTATTATCTATCTCAGTCTATTCATATATCTCTATCTATCGATAGATAGATCGATAGATAAATCTATGAGATAGATAGATATGAGGAAACTGCTTAAAAATGAGATAGATAGATAGATAGATAGATAGGAAACGGCTTAAAAGAGATAGATAGAGATAGATAGATAGATAGATAGATAGATATGAATAGACTGATAAACTGATTAAAATCTATCGAGATAGATCGATAGATAGATAGATGAGATAGATAGATATGAAGGAAACTGATTAAAAAGAGATAGATAGATAGATAGATAGGAAACGGCTTAAAAAGAGATAGATAGATAGATAGATAGATAGATAGATAGATAGATAGATAGATAGATGTGAACAGACTGAGATAGGCATGAACAGACTGAGATAGATACATAGGAACTGACTGAGATCGATAGATATATAGATCTATCCTAATCACAGATATTCTTATAACCAATATACGTGAAATAAAATATTTTAACTGTAGTCGTGGCTACACAGCACTGCTCATGACAAAGATGGCCTCCGTACACAATATTTAATTGACCTCTATCGCCAGTCCAGGAAGGTTGTTTGCATTGTTTACATTCATTCGATGAAACACCCTTGTCTGTGAGTGGGAACACATTGGCTCTGAGCTATGCAAGATGAAAGAGAAAGCGACCTTGCTAGATGCTTGTCAACCACTTTTTCATGAACACTTCGGACAGCAATCTTGTCATTGGCCCAAAGCTGTGTTTGACGAAGAAAAGAGGCGGTTCGATTCCTTGGTAAACCACACTCCCACAAGTGTTTTACCCACACAAACATATGTGGGATTGAGCGTGGTGTTAAATTAAGTCATTCAGAGAATTAATGTTAAATGATTGTTTTTTTTTGTTGTTTGTTCTTTTTTTGTTTTGTTTTTGTTTTTTTTTTTTTTTTTTTTTGCTTGTGGTTTATTTTGTTTTACGGCATAGCAATACCTCAATGGCATATATAATGCCGACGTGATTTCGAGGATAGGTTTGTATGAATAAAATATGTAGTCTTCGTAAGAAATCAGTTTGTAAATCATGGTTTTGTTTTATTTTGTTTTACGGCATATCAACACCTCAATGGGTTATTTATTGCCAACAGGATTTCTAGGATAGGTTTGTATGAATAAAATATGTAGTATTTGTAAGAAATCAGTTTGCAAATCATGGTTTGGGTTTATTTTCTTTTACGGCATATCAATACCGACAAGATTTTTAGGATATATTCGTATGAATAATATATGTATTCTATGTAAGAAATCAGGTTGTAGATCATGGTTTGGATTTATTTTGTTTTATGGCATATCAACACTTCAAAGGGATATTTAATGCCAACAAGATGTCTAGGATAGCTTCGTATGAATAGAATATGTATTCTTTGTAAGAAATCAGGTTGTAGATCATGGTTTCGCTTTATTTTGTTTTACGGCATATCAACACCTCAATGGGTCATTTAATGCCAACAAGATTTTTAGGATAGGCACGTATGAATAAAATATGTATTCTTTGTAAGGTTTCATTGCCTTATTTTTTTGTAAAAATGTGTTTTGTCGAGGGTGAAATGTATTGCTGGCAATATTTTTTTTCAAAAATGTATTGCTGGTATTTTTACTATAAAAAAAGGATTTTTATACTTTCGTAGTGTTTTGACGCCAGTTTGGGGATTAACTATTTTCCCCTAGTTGGAAACCTAACAGGTACTACCACCCCGAGTCAGGGTGGACCCGGGAGCAACTGCAATCCCACGCTCTTAAAAACCTTCCGATTAGAGGCCTTGCTACCGGATGTAGCTTATAATCATACCCAGGACGAGGTTGCTTTTGTTTATGTTATAGTAATTTACCCACGAACGCATGGAATCTCCCAGCTATAAATAGGAGCAGGTACTGCCTTTTGGAGAGGGAAGTTTCCAGCAGTCAGCTCTGACAGTCGGGCCAAAAATTCTTGCTGTAGCACTCTCGTTTGTATATGTTTGTATTACTGTTTCTGTTAATATATTTGATTAACTCAGTTCCTCTCTTTGTGTCTTTATTTCGGGCCACAACATAGCTGCATATCAACATATCTATGGGTTATTTAATGCCGAAATCTAAATAAATAAGCACTATCAATCGTAAGAAACAGAATAATTGTTGTTTATTTGTTTAACGGCACATCAACTCCTTATGTGTCATTTAAATGCCGAAATTTAGGTTTCCTGAATGCTTTGAAGTAATAAAAATATATTTATGTTATTCTGCTTTCACAGTTGAATACATGGTAGTTGATACCCAGCTTTTGTTCTTATACATGTTTGTCTGGACATCATTATTAATAAGTGTGTTTTATGTTGTAGTTTTGCTGAAGATATATTTTTAAATACAGTTAGATTTCTATGGATTAATGTCACTAATTCTTTCATGTTGGTTGTTTGGTTGGCTGATTTTATTTAGCGGCATATCAACCTATATATGGGTCATTTAATGCTGAAATCTAAATATTTTATACACAATTTTATTTTATTTTTGCAGGTTATTTAAAACCAGAAAATTACTTTTTTTTAGATCGTAAGACTTTTTTAAAAAAATAATAGGCACTTTAACTAATGCAATTTCTACTAATTAACCCATAACATGGAGAAAAGAAGTGGAGTCATAACTTTCACAATGGGTATTTGCACGTAAGTGAATATGACAAGTCCTACTAATTAACCCATAGCTGGGAGAAAAGGGGTGGATTCATATCTTTAGCAATAGTATTTTGTTCGTAAGTGAATATAACGAACCCAACTGGAATTGGAACTCGACTTTCCGATTTCCAATTTCGAGCCATTATCCATTGCACCACCCGCACATCCAAGCTTAGAGCACCTGATATTCACAAGCGGTCACCCATTCAGGTACTGACGTTGCTTAACTTCGGTGATCGTACGAGGGCCGGTGTTTCAAAGTGATGTAGCCATACTTAGCTTCGGGGAGAAAATGTGGATTCATAGCTTCCCTAAGGATATTTAAACATAAGTGAATTTAACGAAGCCAACTGGAATTGGAACTCGGCTCTCCAATTTCCGAGTCCGAGCCGTTATCCATTACCTGTAAATCCAAACTTGCAGCACATGGTATTCCCAAGCTGACCAAGTTCGACGTTGCTTAACTTCGGTGTTTGTACGATAACATGTTTCCCATAATGACCAAATATCAAAATTGTTTTGAAATTGTCAGTGTCAGATATTGGCTGCGGAAATACCTTTGGCCTTATTTCCACTGCATCAGTATATTAGCAGAAATTAGAACGGGTGATAGCATAAACAGGAAATGCATCCGGTGGTCAAAATAAACAGGGTGCACAGGTGCCCTGAACGGAAGGAAATGCGTACTTGCGTGGACGCATACCGTAAGAGGTGTGGCCACATGAGGTTTTATAGGCGACATATCGGAAGAATGCCAGCTATGTGAAGTTGCGTAGGTGTTCAAATGTTATTTAACCGGTCCGATTCTTGATCTGGACAGTAAGGCTAGCTAGAGATTAATCGAAGTTTTGTCTCCGTCAATTCCTGTGTGCGCAATCCTCTTGATTCTTCTTCACTCTACCCATTCGCCGCAACTCGACCATTAAAGATATATATTTTTATATATAAGTGTTCGTCAAATAATTTCAGCCCATCAGCAGTATACTACAGTCAGCCCACTTTCCTATGTACCAATTCATGTATCAGTCTATTATTTAATATCAATAGAAAGCTAGTCCTCCACTTTATGTCCAGTTATAAACATATAACTACATAAGGTTATACTGTTTAATAAATAAACGGGGCGTCTATTCAAATATAGGCATCTAATAGACTAACGTTTAAGTAATAAAATATGTGGAATTAATAAATAAAAAGTCTGTCTATATTTCTGAGATGAGGTATTATGTACATTATTTACATTATTCGGACTATTGTCCTCATCTTTGTCGCCATATTTATTACAACGTTTCAGCCCTTCAGTATCTGTCTATATTTCTGAGATGAGGTATTATGTACATTATTTACATTATTCGGACTATTGTCCTCATCTTTGTCGCCATATCATTACAACGTTTTGGCCCTTCAGTATCTGTCTATATTTCTGAGATGAGGTATTATGTACACTATTTACATTATTTGGACTATTGTCCTCATCTTTGTCGTCCTATTTATTACAACGTTTCGGCCGTTGTACGCTCCGGCCTTCTTCAGGTGGTTGGAATGTCGAACTGAACCATTTATTTCGCTCACTGGGGTAGACTGTTCTAGTTCCACATGCCATGTTTAATAGATATCAGTTAGCAGTTATCTCCTGTTAATTTCCCTCTGAAAGTTCTCCACTGCCTTAACCGGGTATTGAACTCACACTCTTTGGGTCCTGTCACTGGATCTAACCAACGCCTTTATCCACTGTGCCATGTATCCTTGAAAAATCTATTGCTTCTTTAGAAATTGCTTTATATACTACTCCAACTGTTTCTTTTCTCGCACTTCGCACCTGTCGAACTCCCCTCGTATTTCTTGCTTCCCTGATAACTACAATCTTCAAATGTTTAAATGGAAAGTCAGTCGCTATCTTCTTGAATCCCGTTCATCTTGTGTCCTGTTCTCAGTCCTCCCTATACTAATGTCTTTTCTCTGACCTTCACTCCCTGTAATCCCTGTGTACAAGTAGCATTTTCGCTTTGTTTGGGGTGAAATGATTTTTTTTTAAATTGAAATACAACCGCTACTTCTACTTCAAGAATTTTTTTTTTCGACTTCCTCCCTGTGGAATTCCCTTCTTATTTCTTACTTCCCACATAACTACAATCTTCAAAAATTTAAAGGCAACGTCAATCGCCATCATCTATTTTCTTGAATCGCGTTCATCTTTTATCCTTTCCTCAAGTCTCCCTATACTCAACCTTTTCTCTCACTTTCACTCCCTGTAACCCACTCCGTAACAAAATACTCTGCCTCTAGCAAAATCTTTAAACTGATTACAGTCTACATTATTTGGACTATTGTCCTCATCTTTGTCGCCATATTTATTACAACGTTTCGGCCGTTGTACGCTCCGGCCTTCTTCAGGTGGTTGGAATGTCGAACTGAACCCTTTATATTGAAGAAGGCCGGAGCGTACAACGGCCGAAACGTTGTGATAAATATGCCGACAAAGATGAGGACAATAGTCCAAATAATGTAAATAATGTACATAATACCTCATCTCAGAAATATAGACAGACTCTGATTACAGTCTATCCCATGCCGGCCTTTAGAAAAAGAGAACAAATGTACAAGCTTTGTGTTTTGGTCCCGCGCACACGAAAAGAATAAAAGAGACCATTTATCCATGAGGATACAAAGGAGAATTAGCTCCCCACCATCATAACAACTGTTCTGACGTGCTTTTTTTCCCTGGTACCCAGATGAAAGGAATTTAAGCGTGCTACTAGATTGGCAACTAGGTCCCACCCTTGATTGCAACCACCACTTCTAAACTCAAATAGTTTCTTTTCTCGCACTTCCCGCCTGTGGAACTCCCTTCCGATTTCTTGCTTCCCTGATAACTACAATATTCAAAAACAACGACAATCGCCATCTTCTATTGTCTTGAAACCCGTTCATCTTTTGTCCTTTCCACAATCCTCCCTATGCTCAGTCCTTTCTCTCAGTTCCACTTCTTGTTAATCACACCTGTGTGCGAGGGACACTCCCGTTTTGCTTGGGGTGAAATGATTTCAAAGATGAATTGTAACTGAAGAGATATGAATGTGTGGAGAATCTGAGAAAGGTTTGCGTTTAGAAGGCGTTATTCTTGGGCACCTCGAGGTGGTGTAATGGTTAAGCAACCTTGTCTCGCTAAAACAATTACGAATGAGTAGTGAGTTCGATCCTCACTGGTTGCCCCTTACTTTTGGCCTTGTACCACATCCAAACTACGCTTGAGTGGAAAATCACTATAAGGTGTTATTCAACTTTGTATGTTCGAAACTTAACGGATTTTAAGTTTCACTGAAATACGTAAATATTGCTTAAAAGTAATATAATGATTTAATATAATTTGCAATTATTATATATTTTATGTTATTTATCATCTATAGAATGATTATTACATGTATTTGAAGTTATATATATATATATATATATATATATATATATATATATATATATATATATGTTTCAAAAGGTTGTTATAACCGGGGGTGGAGTGATAGTGGAGACAATTTCCCCCTTTCCATAAAACGCTCATGTGCCATGCCTCTCAAATAGCCTCTGACAACTAAGTCCAGCTCTACGTCTGAGAATGGGTGAAGGCGGACAACTGGCGCTTCATAACCAGCTTCTTTAGGTAGATAGAGGTCGACAGCCCAGGAAGGCAATCCATCTCGGAGAGGGAAAACACTGATTTTAAACATCCGCTGCCTTGCGGTCATATCCAGACACAGAAAAGGCCGTTTATTATTATTTCTTTCAACATTTACCACAGTTTTTTTCTTGCATATATATATATATATATATATATATATATATATATATATAAGTATGTATTGAACACATAAACGAATATCCTCGAAAACGAACCGGCGTCATGTGCGCCGTTTTCCAAGGAAAACGTGTAAAAGCCAGACAGAAAACGAGTATGATAACATGAAATGCTTTCCGAGTAAACAACGTGATATTTATTTCACATGAAATACAAAAAATGTGACACTAGGTCAAAAATGAGGTTAGGGGAGGGCTGGCATTCTTCTGTCTTTTTCCAAAGTCTTTCAATTAAAGAAAATGAAAAAAAAATAAGGGTATCTACTCAAATACGGGTATCCACAAAATTTCCTTAAAAGGGCCGAAACCTTTCAGTACCCTTAGATATATATTGATTATATATGGGGACAGAGATAATAAGTGGATGCAACACTTACAATGGCATCATTATGGAAATCTTCAGAATCTCTTTGACATGTACTTAGATCTGGGTTACTTCTTCGATCTGAGAAAATCGTTATGGTCCGGTTCCTTGTACCACGGTGATAGTCCAAGGTAGAATCAATAAAGAAGAACTCGAATACGGATATGGAATAACACAGATATATTGCAAACAGGAATATATACAGGGAAGTAGAAAGTGTTAGTACGAACAATCAGGTTTAGTAGTAATTGTCTGAACGCGACTCTGTTTCGGACTGCCTCTGACTCGACTGACTGACTAGCTCGCTCTGACTGACTGACTGACAGACTCCTGACGGACTTCACTCCAGACTTCAGACTGAACTCTCTGCTTCCTCTTGAGGCGCAGTATTTATTACGTATGGGATAGTCCATTATGTTATTATGGGTGAGGTCCCATAACAATTAGTCTTAGTAAAATTGCTGGATCTAGGACACGTAAGACTAATAGGGTTCGAATAAACTACAAAAAACAATCAACTGGACTTTCTCTTACTCGAAAGATATATATATATATATATATATATATATATATATATATATATAGAGAGAGAGAGAGAGAGAGAGAGAGAGACCAGATTAAAAAGAAAGAGATGGCTTGGATAGATAGATAGAAACCAGATTAAAAAGAGAGCAATGGCTTAGATAGATAGATAGATAGATAGATAGATAGATAGATAAAAAATATTACCAGCAATAAAAATCTTGTCGGCTTTAAATAACCCATTGAAGTTGATGTGCAGATAGATAGATAGAAACCAGATTAAAAAGAGATAGATAGATAGATAGATAGAAACAAGATTAAACATAGATAGATAGATAGATAGATAGATAGATTAAAAAGAAAGAGATGGCTTTGATATTAGCAAACTTCAAACAGTATATATCATGGATTCTTTCGTTGTCTTGGACGTCTGAGGTTCCAAGAATTCAACACCTAGAACTAAACATTCAGACTAGAGCCGCCCACAGGTCCCACTCACTCTTTATACAAGAAGCAAAATACATAGAACTGGTGCACATAGTCTACTGCCAGATTTTCAAACAGCCAACCTTAGGTTTTGTCTTTCTCGTAGACTGGCTACCAACCATTATTAAACTGTCCTGTCTGTCCTACTAATTGGTGGAAGAACAGATGGGTGATTCATACCTTTAAGCGAATGGAATGAATTCAACTAAAATCTGCACCCGGTTCATCGTTTTCTCATTCCCAGTCAGTTGCCGTCTTAATAATAATAATAATAATAATAATAATAATAGCATAATAATAATAATAATAATAATAATAATAACAACAGCAATAATAATAAAAAATAACAATAATCATAGCAACATAATAATAATAATAGCAGCAATAATAATAATAACAATAATAATTATAGTAAAATAATAACAGCAATAATAATAGCAATAATAATAGCAATAATATTTATAGCAAAATTATAATAATAATAACAGCAATAATAATAATGACAACAATAATTATAGAAAAATAATAATAACAATAATAATTAGAATAAAATATATGTTCCGGAAAGGGATATATTTGATCGAAGTAGCTAAGTGGTTTTGGCTACTATAACCAAGTAGAATACGGTAGCAGTAATCGACTGGTACGCGTCGTAGTCGCAGGTAAGAAGTGTAGATCAATGGCGTCGTCCAATGGGCGTCGTTATAGACTTAACTCTCAGACTAAGGCTCTTGACTCAGTCGTACCTACACGTCCGTCGGTATTTATGACGGACACCAGCCAATCACACTCCAGTGAGGGGAAACACAGGTGTATGCATATTCCATTATATCAATATATATATATATATATATATATATGTCTCGGAAACGGATATATTTGAACGAAGTAGCTAAGTGGTTTTGGCTACTATAACCAAATAGAATACGGTAGCAGTAATCGACTGGTACGCGTCGTAGTCGCAGGTAAGAAGTGTAGATCAATGGCGTAGTCCAGTGGCCGTCGTTATAGACTTAACTCTCAGACTAAGGCTCTTGACTCTCCTACACGTCCGTCGGTATTTATGACGGACACCAGCCAATCATATTCCAGTGAGGGGGAACACAGGTGTATGCATATTCCATTATATCAAATAATAATAATAATAACAACAGCAGTAATTATAGCAAAATAATAATAATAATAATAGCAGTAATTATAGCAAAATAATAATAATAATTATAGCAGTATAATAATAATAATAATAATAATAGCAGCAATAATAATAACAATAATAACTATAGTAAAATAATAATAAAAATAACAGCAATAATAATGAAAAATAATCATAATAATAATGACAACAACAGTAATAATTACAATAATAATTATAGGAAAATAATCATAATTACAATATTAATAATAACAATGACAATTATTAGACTCTTATAGACAATAGGTAGAAAGAGAAACAAAGAGGAATGCAATAGTAGTCGTGATGGTGGTGGTGGTGGAGATTTTTGTGACAGTGACTTATTGGTTAAATCCGACAACGACAACAATTACCATAACCGCCAATAATATCTGCCGAGAACCCCCCACCCTCAAGCAGACAAAATATCGATGCCAACAAACCAGCCAATATCAGGCGTGGCATCATCAGGAAAAAAGAATACCTGACATAGAACTCGAAAGCATCCGAGAAAACACGAAAAATAAATTAAACGTTAACATTGAGGGGCTAAATGCCAACAACCCAGAAGAGATACATACATAGGAACAAATACAAACCAGTTGTAATAATCCCGCTGAGGTACACAAGCATATAGAGGAAGATAATAACGAATATGAGAGAGAAACAGAGAAGACGAAAACATCTGATATAAATGGGAGAATGTAAAGGAAATGTCTTTCGAGGAAAGGCCGACAATTGCAAAAGTAAGAAAGAACCATCGAGTAAAGGAAACTATCACCCTGGGTAACCAAGCAATTAGAAAAATAAGGAAGGAAATGGAAAGACCGATGAATCTAACAGAAATTAATCATATACTTATTATAAAACCCAGGTTGTGTGTGTGTGTCTGTTCGTTTATATATTGGATCGGATTTCCTACATTTTTCAACCGATTTCAACAAAACTTCACATGACTACGTAAAATTACCTTGCGGTGGTTCAAAAATTGGAAAAACCCATTTGTTTTTGCACGAAATCAATTTGAAAACACGATTAAGACGCATCGCTGTTTCGAGAATGAAAGGGGGACAATTCATATCAAGTTATACTTATTATAAAACCCAGGTTGTTTGTGTGTGTGTGTGTGTGTGTGTGTGTGTTCGTTTATATATGGGATCGGATTTCCTACATTTTTCAACCGATTTCAACAAAACTTCACTTTTTTTTGGTACGTAGTGTTTCTTATTGTCTTGCACACTTTTTTATTACATTCAGAATGCTTTAAAAATTCCATTTTACAAGACAATTGTTTATAATAAAATTCTATTCAATCAGAAGACCCATAACGATTGAAAACAATGTTTTTGTTTGAGTTTGGGTTTGACCAATTCGTAAAAAAAAACAAAAAAAAATAATTAAGACACGCGTGTCCGTCAACCTTAAACAATAATCTTTGTCAATTTTATTGTTCAGTCTTTATGATGGTCGATACTTGATCTATCTCTTACTGTTTCATCCCCGGGCAACGCCGGACTCTACTGCTAGTCATCTTATATAGTCGGCCTCAGCATTGATCACAGAAACGATAGGTGAAAACGGAGAAAGCGACATAAACGAAAAAGAAAAATGCCAGTCCGGAAAAAATAGAAACCAAAATAAATAAACTACAAGGACAATTGTCACTTCTAAGTAAAGTAGACAAGGGTTAAAAATGAAAGGAAAAGGGAGACAACTGAAACGAAGCTACGAAATAATTATTAAGACTGACGTACGAAAAGTTAAAGAGAAACTGAAACAAAAATGTCAAGCGAAGACACAGAAAAAAAAAACAGATTCTTCTGGCAAAACAAGATCTTCGAAGAAGATGCCAGGAAACTATATCGAGAACTGGGCCAAAATAAAGATAAATGACTCTCCTGATATCCAGAAAGATATCTTGGAGTTCTTGCGTAAGATGTGTGAAAACTGCAAAATGCACAATGAAAGAGCAACATGAATCAGGCAACAACATGGAACAACACAGACATACAGAGTGTAAAAAATGGATGAATACCAATACTACTGAAACAACCGCTGCCATCTGCAAAACGAAAAACTGTAAAACACCAGGAATAAACCGAATAGACAGTTTTTAGATAACAAAAATCTATTTAACACCCACCAAAATCTCGCATGGCCATAAAATAATATAATCATAAACTTAGAAAAATGCCTCAAATGGCTCAAGTACGGAGTAGCATAACTCGGTCAGTTATGTGCCATGCGTGAAACACTCTTAGGCGATCATGTATCTTTCGATACATGACTGACGAGGCAGATATTTTTTCCTGCAGTAGGTTGCTCTTTCTTCCTGGAGTAGACCAGTTGTCATCCAAGGCTATAGAACCCAGTCTGTCCTGCTATTTACCTATAGATGGCGGGGGAGAAGAAGAGGAGGATTCATACCTTTGGTCAGGCAGTCAGTTATGTGCCATGCGTGATAGACGCTTAGGCGATCATGCATCTTTTGATACATGACTGACGAGGCAGATATTTTTTCGTACAGTAGGTTGCTATTTCTTCCTGCAGTAGACCAGCTGTCATCCACGGCTATAGAACCCGATCTGTCCTGTTATTTACCTATAGCTGACGGGGTGGGGAGAAGAAGAGGATTCATACCTTTCCTAAGGTTATTAGCACGTAAGTGAATGTAATCGATTCGACTGGAATTCGAACTCGGTTCTCCAATTCCTCAAACATGGCTACTACCCATTCAGTCAGTTATGTGCCATGCGTGATACACGCTTAGTCGATCATGTATCTTTCGATACATGACTGACGAGGCAGATTTTTTTCCCACGGTAGGTTGCCATTTCTCTCTGCAGTAGACCAGTTGCCATCCAAGGCTACAGAACCCCGTGTGTCCTGCTATTTACCCATAGCTGTGGGGTGGGGAGAAGAAGAGGATACATACCTTTCGCAAGGGTATTAGCGCGTAAATAAATGTAATTGATTCAACTGGAATTCGAACTCGGCTCTCCGATTACTCAATCCAAGCCGCTATCCATTAGTCCACTATGATGATCTTAAAACGTTTCCCAAGGAAAAACCTACTCACCATTGTAAAAACCTTCAGCGAAACATTAGAATGGACTTCGGAATCGACAAATGTGCCAAAGCCACATTCAATGGCGGTAAGCTAACGAAAACTACGGGTATAGAGGTCGATATCAACAAGATTAAGGAACGAAACCAGAATGGTACGTACAAATAATTAGGAATTAATGAAGGAGATGGAATCTGAAAAGAGTATTATAAGAGAGTGCGTTTGATACTAGAAATCGAACTCATTAGGCCATCTGTGTCAGCTTTCAATCCAGTTCTCCGCAGCCACTGATGTGTTTTTGTTGGTAGAAATGGCACATGAGGACATCAATATTTTCAGTTGTAGTTGGAGCCCTCGGAATGACTGGTAAAGGTTTCTAGAAGGTTCTTGAAGGGATTCCATATAGCCCATGCCTTAAAGAAATACAAAAATTCTACTCGCAAGTACAGTTCACACAGTGCTTTATCTATGTAAAAATTTGTGATCTTATGGTGTTACTTTTTTTTTCTTTTTTTTTTTTTTTTTTTTTACAAAAATGTTCAGTAGAAAATGTGATGAAACCATTTTTGACCTCAGGTCTCTGGTTGGGACCCGGAAGGAAATGTGTATACAACAGAAGTGAAAAGAAATAATATGATTACTACTACTACTACTACTACTACTAATAATAATAATAATAATAATAATAAAGATAATAATGCGACTGATTTTATCATTACATGATCGAACAAGGTTTGAAATGTTTGGAAATCAAGCAAAACCAGAAATAGAACACAAGAAGTAAAGAAAGAATTATTTTCTAAATATAATTTTTTTAAAAATGATAAGACTATTAGAACGATAATAAAAAGAAAGAGAAAGATTGGTAACTATAAGGAGTGGGTGTAAGAGTGAGTTGTGAGCTAAATAGCCTGAAAGGTATGTAGAGTAATTAAAATTTTCAGATGAAAAAGGAAGAGAGAACAATTAGAGAAGGGACAGGTCTAATCTGGGGAAATAAAAAGAAATATATGTTGGAGTAAAAGATTAAAGCAAGAGAGAGAGATGTAAGAGTTCAACTTGAAAAGAGGGAGAAGGCATAAAAGAAGAAGAAGAAGAAGAAGAAGAAGAAGAAGAAGAAGAAGAAGAAGAAGAAATGAAGATGTTAGAGAATAATAATAATAAAAAGAAGGAGGCGGAGAAAAACAGAGAAGAAGGAGTCATATAATAATAAGAAGAAGAAGAAGAAGAAGAAGCAGATGTCAAAGAATAATAATAATAAGAAGAAGAAGGCGGAGGAAAAACAAAGAAGAAGGAGTCATATAATAATAATAATAAGAAGAAGAAGAAGAAGAAGAAGGCGGAGGAAAAACAGAGAAGAAGAAGGAGTCATATAATAATAATAATAATAAGAAGAAGAAGAAGAAGAAGAAGAAGAAGAAGAAGAAGAAGAAGAAGAAAATGATGATGATGATGATGATGATGGCGGAGAAAAAAGAGAGAAGAAAAAAAAAGAAAGAGAAGAATAATAATAATAATAATAATAATAATAATAATAATAATAAGAAGAAGAAGAAGAAGAAGAAGAAGAAGAAGAAGAAGAAGAAAATGATGATGATGATGATGATGGCGGAGAAAAAAGAGAGAAGAAGAAAAAGAAGAAAGAGACGGAGAATAATAATAATAATAATAATTATAAGAAGAAGAAGAAGAAGAAGAAGAAGAAAATGATGATGATGATGATGATGATGATGATGGCGGAGAAAAAAGAGAGAAGAAGAAAAAGAAGAAAGAAACAGAGAATAATAATAATAATAAGAAGAAGAAGAAGAAGAAAAGAAGTCAGAAAATAACAAGAAAGCAGAGAAGAAGAAATTAAAGATGCCAGAGAATAATAATAATAATAATAATAATAATAATAATTATTATTATTATTATTATTATTATTATATTAATAAGAAGAAGGCTGAGAAGAAGATGGCAGATAAGAAGAATATGAAGAAGAAAAAACAAGACATCAGAAAATAATAAGGCAGAGAAGAAGTCAGAGGAGAATAATAAGAAGGAGGCAAAGAAGAAATAGATGATGATGTCAGAGAACAAGAAGAAGATAGAGAAAAGAAAAAAGAATAAGTCTATTGTTTTCTTTCACACCGATCCTAGCCTCGTTTTTTCTTTCCTTTCGATCTTCGCCATTTTTCTACGTTTTTTGTTTACCTTTCTTTAACCGATAACCGGTGAACAACTTACGATAATAAAAGACGCATTCCTGAATGGTGGGGACGTTAACTCCCTGGTTGCTGGCCGACTTCAGGCGACATAGCAAAAATAAAGATATATACAAATGCAAAGAAGACATTGAGGAAAATATGGAAGACAAAATGAATGGCTTAAGATGAAAACAAATAAAAACAAAACTGCCAGCCTTAAACGAACGACAAAACCAAATGACAGTAGAACAGACGACTGTTTGAGAAATGATGGCGGGAAAACGGGGAAAAGTAGAGAAATTGCGCGGGAAAATACATGTATGCAGTTCTTTATGTATAAACATTTTTGTTTACAGCTTTTTTTTCGAGAGAGAGTTTTTTTTTATCATCTGTGTTCTACATTAATTTCTTTTACATTTGTCATGCGTCGGCTGATATGTTTGGGCGGAGGAGCTTCAGGAAATTTTAAAGACATCTTGAAACTATTTTTTATCACCCCAAGTAAGGCAGTAATGCCGCTAAGACGCAAGGAGCTATTGGAATTGAAAGAGAATAAGAAGACTTTCGAAAAAAACCCGGAAAAACAATCCTAAACAGGAAATTCATTTACGTGCTAATACCTTTGGTAACTCCTTCTCCTCCCACCTATGGGTAAAAAGCAGGACAGATCGGGTTCTATAGCTTTGGATGGTAACTGGTCTACCGCAGAAAGAAATGGCAACCTACTGCGGGAAAAAAAAATTTGCCTCGTCAGTCATGTATCGAAAGATACATGATCGCCTAAGCGTGTATCATGCATGGCACATAACTGACTGATATTCACTTACGTACAAATAGTCTAGGGAAAGGTATGAATCTTCTTATTATCCCCCCCTCCCAGGCTATGGATAAATAGCAGGACAGACCGGGTTCTATAGTTTTGGATGGCAACTGGTCTACCACACAAATAAACTGCAACCTACTGCGGGAAAAAAATCTGCCTCGTCAGTCATCGAAAGATACATGATCGACTAAGCGTGTATCACGAATAGCATATAACTGAAACAGGAAATAAATGATAAACCTATTCTCCAGAGAGTAGTGCGAACCTAACGATAGACAAATCTATCTACTCCTATTGAGGACAAAAAAATGTAAAAATTTAATACAAGTGATAGAAATTTTGAAGGTGTGAAAGGGGATTATAATAATCATCTAAAGTAATTCATCGAGTCTAGAAGAATCCTCAACAGAATGCAGAAAGGTCTGTATGGCCGTTTCGTCCTGCTTCGGACTCATCAGCAGTGCGTATGCACTACCGAGAATCAAACACGGACCGTTACGATACAACACAAGCAGATTACCACTGGATCAACTGACCCCGGTGACGAAGAAGAAACTGACTAGACTCGATATTTAACCGCTACTCATTAAAATCCGTGGTGATACTCCTGCAAGTATTCGAAACCCAACGACTTGTGCCCCAAGAGCCACGTCTTCTATTCCCTTAGCTGCTCACTCCAAGCAAGTATATATAAGTGATAGAAATGAATGCGCATTGCTGATGCATCCCAAATAGGACGGAACGGCCGTCCAGAGTTTGCTGTTGAGGAGTTTTCTAGACTCGATAAATTACTATTTTATTAATTAATTAATTTTTAATAGTAAATAAATTTTCAGAGTTTAGGGAAGACTTTAGACGTATAGAGTTGATGTGGACTTTGGAATGAACCAGAAACATAATCCTAACAAGGAAACAAGGGATAATAAATATATTCTTTAACTGTGTTGGTTTTTGTTCTTGCCCCAACATTTCAGCCAATCTGTACTGCAGCCTCCTTTATCGTGAGGAAATTTAAAGAGTTGGTCTTTTTGCTAGACGTCAGTTTCCATTTCACGACAAAATTCCCTTTTCTTTCCTTACGGGATATCTGGGTTTTATATTTCGAGTAGTAAATATCGATTTTCATTAACAGTACGCCTTGACAATTGCGGAAATATTTACTTAAAACACGTCAATTTTGTTTTCATCTCAACCCTGGAAAACGAAACTTCTTTCCATCAATCTAAAAATTAGAACAAGTATCACGGAAATATTTACAGAAAAGGTACAGGGCAGCTACGTTACGGCGGTTGGAAAGTAACTGAAGCCGAGATGCCAGAGCAGAACCAATAACCTTGCAGATTATTTAGGTTTTCTCAAGAATCTTTAAATATATAGAAGAAGCACAAGACCAGATGTGGCAGCAATATTCAAAGCAAGGATGAATGGTAGACTTATAAATATGTAAGATAGATTCTTCTTTGGATTTTATCAAGAATCTCTAAATATATAGCAGAAGCACCAGACCAGATGTGGCAGCAATATTCATAACAAGGATGAATGGTAGACTTATAAATATGAAAGATAGATTCTTCTTTAGAATTTATCAAGAATCTCTAAATATATAGCAGAAGCATTAGACAAGATCTGGCAGCAATATTCTAAGCAAGGATGAATGGTAGATATATAAATATGTAAGATAGATTCTTCTTTGGATTTTATCAAGAATCTCTAAATATTCAGAAGCAAGGAAATGAATTCAAAGCAAGGATGAATGGTAGACTTATAAATATGTAAGATAGATTCTTCTTTGGATTTTATCAAGAATCTCTAAATATATAGCAGAAGCACAAGACCAGATGTAGCAATATTCAAAGCAAGGATGAATGGTAGACTTATAAATATGTAAGATAGATTCTTCTTTGCATTTTATCAAGAATCTCTAAATATATAGCAAAGCACCAGACCAGATGTGGCAGCAATATTCAAAACAAGGATGAATGGTAGACTTATAAATATGTAAGATAGATTCTTCTTTGGATTTTATCAAGAATCTCTAAATATATAGCAGAAGCACAAGACCAGATGTGGCAGCAATATTCAAAGCAATGATGAATGGTAGACTTATAAATATGCAAGATAGATTCTTCTTTGGATTTTATCAAGAATCTCTAAAATATAGCAAAAAGCACCAGACCAGAAATGGCAGCAATATTCAAAGCAAGGATGAATGGTAGACTTATAAAATGTAAGACAGATTCTTCTTTGGATTTTATCAAGAATATAGCAGAAGCACAAGACCAGATGTGGCAGCAATATTCAAGGATGAATTACTCTTATAAATATGTAAGATAGATTCTTCTTTGGATTTTATCAAGAATCTCTAAATATATAGCAGAAGCACAAGACCAGATGTGGCAGCAATATTCAAAGCAAGGATGAATGGTAGACTTATAAATATGTAAGATAGATTCTTCTTTTGGATTTTTTATCAAGAATCTCTAAATATATAGCAGACAAGACCAGATGTTCAATATTCAAAGCAAGGATGAATGGTAGACTTATAAATATGTAAGATAGATTCTTCTTTGGATTTTATCAAGAATCTCTAAATATATAGCAGAAGCACCAGACCAGAAATGGCAGCAATATTCAAAGCAAGGATGAATGGTAGACTTATAAATATGTAAGATAGATTCTTCTTTGGATTTTTTCAAGAATCTCTAAATATATAGCAGAAGCACCAGACCAGAAATGGCAGCAATATTCAAAGCAAGGATGAATGGTAGACTTATAAATATGTAAGATAGATTCTTCTTTGGATTTTTTCAAGAATCTCTAAATATATAGCAGAAGCACCAGACCAGATGTGGCAGCAATATTCAAAGCAAGGATGAATGGTAGACTTATAAATATGTAAGATAGATTCTTCTTTGGATTTTATCAAGAATCTCTAAATATATAGCAGAAGCACAAGACCAGATGTGGCAGCAATATTCAAAGCAAGGATGAATGGTAGGCTTATAAATATGTAAGATAGATTCTTCTTTGGATTTTATGAATCTCTAAATATATAGCAGAAGCTAACAAGACCAGATGTGGCAGCAATATTCAAAGCAAGGATGAATGGTAGACTTATAAATATGTAAGATAGATTCTTCTTTGGATTTTATCAAAATCTCTAAATATATAAGAAGCACAAGATGCAATATTCAAAGCAAGGATGAATTAGACTTATAAATATGTAAGATAGATTCTTTGGATTTTATCAAAAATCTCTAAATATATAGCAGAAGCACCAGACCAGAAATGGCAGCAATATTCAAAGCAAGGATGAATGGTAGACTTATAAATATGTAAGATAGATTCTTCTTTGGATTTTTCAAGAATCTAAAATATAGCAGAAGCACCAGACCAGAAATGGCAGCAATATTCAAAGCAAGGATGAATGGTAGACTTATATAAGATAGATTCTTCTTTGGATTTTATCAAGAATCTCTAAATATATAGCAGAAGCACCAGACCAGAAATGGCAGCAATATTCAAAGCAAGGATGAATGGTGGTAGAGATTCTTCTTTGGATTTTATCAAGAATAAATATATAAGAATAGACAAGATTGGCAGCAATATTCTAAGCAAGGATGAATGGTAGACTTTAAATATGTAAGATAGATTCTTCTTTTGGATTTAATCAAGAATCTCTAAATATATAGCAGAAGCACCAGACCAGAAATGGCAGCAATATTCAAAGCAAGGATGAATGGTAGACTTATAAATATGTAAGATAGATTCTTCTTTGGATTTTATCATGAATCTCTAAATATAGAAGCACAAGACCAGATGTGGCAGCAATATTCAAAGCAAGGATGAATGGTAGACTTATAAATATGTAAGATAGATTCTTCTTTGCATTTTAAAGAATCTCTAAATATATAAGACCAGACCAGATGGCAGCAATATTCAAAGCAAGGATGAATGGTAGACTTATAAATATGTAAGATAGATTCTTCTTTGGATTTTATCAAGAATCTCTAAATATATAGCAGAAGCACAAGACCAGATGTGGCAGCAATATTCAAAGCAATGATGAATGGTAGACTTATAAATATGCAAGATAGAGATTTTATCAAGAATCTTTAAATATATAGCAAAAGCACCAGACCAGAAATGGCAGCAATATTCAAAGTAAGGATGAATGGTAGACTTATAAATATGTAAGTCAGATTCTTCTTTGGATTTTATCAAGAATCTCTAAATATATAGCAGAAGCACCAGACCAGATGTGGCAGCAATATTCAAAGCAAGGATGAATGGTACTCTTATAAATATGTAAGATAGATTCTTCTTTGGATTTTATCAAGAATCTCTAAATATATAGCAGAAGCACAAGACCAGATGTGGCAGCAATATTCAAAGCAAGGATGAATGGTAGACTTATAAATATGTAAGATAGATTCTTCTTTGGATTTTATCAAGAATCTCTAAAATATAGCAGAAGCACCAGACCAGAAATGGCAGCAATATTCAAAGCAAGGATGAATGGTAGACTTATAAATATGTAAGATAGATTCTTCTTTGGATTTTTTCAAGAATCTCTAAATATATAGCAGAAGCACCAGACCAGATGTGGCAGCAATATTCAAAGCAAGGATGAATGGTAGACTTATAAATATGTAAGATAGATTCTTCTTTGGATTTTATCAAAACTCAAATATATAGCAGAAGCACCAGACCAGAAATGGCAGCAATATTCAAAGCAAGGATGAATGGTAGACTTATAAATATGTAAGATAGATTCTTCTTTGGATTTTATCAAGAATCTCTAAATATATAGCAGAAGCACCAGACCAGATGTGGCAGCAATATTCAAAGCAAGGATGAATGGTAGGCTTATAAATATGTAAGATAGATTCTTCTTTGGATTTTATCAAGAATCTCTAAATATATAGCAGAAGCACAAGACCAGATGTGGCAGCAATATTCAAAGCAAGGATGAATGGTAGACTTATAAATATGTAAGATAGATTCTTCTTTGGATTTTATCAAGAATCTCTAAATATATAGCAGAAGCACCAGACCAGAAATGGCAGCAATATTCAAAGCAAGGATGAATGGTAGACTTATAAATATGTAAGATAGATTCTTCTTTGGATTTTTTCAAGAATCTCTAAATATATAGCAGAAGCACCAGACCAGATGTGGCAGCAATATTCAAAGCAAGGATGAATGGTAGACTTATAAATATGTAAGATAGATTCTTCTTTGGATTTTATCAAGAATCTCTAAATATAAGCACCAGACCAGAAATGGCAGCAATATTCAAAGCAAGGATGAATGCTAGACTTATAAATATGTAAGATAGATTCTTCTTTGATTTTTTTTCAAGAATCTCTAAATATATAGCAGAAGCACCAGACCAGAAATGGCAGCAATATTCAAAGCAAGGATGAATGGTAGACTTATAAAATGTAAGATAGATTCTTCTTTGATTTTTTCAAGAATCTCTAAATATATAGCAGAAGCACCGGACCAGATGTGGCAGCAATATTCAAAGCAAGGATGAATGGTAGACTTATAAATATATAAGATAGATTCTTCTTTGGATTTTTTCAAGAATCTAAAAATATATAGCAGAAGCACAAGACCATATGTGGCAGCAATATTCAAAGCAAGGATGAATGGTAGACTTATAAATATGTAAGATAGATTCTTCTTTGGATTTTATCAAGAATCTCTAAATATATAGCAGAAGCACCAGACCAGAAATGGCAGCAATATTCAAAGCAAGGATGAATGGTAGACTTATAAATATGTAAGATAGATTTTTCTTTGGATTTTATCAAGAATCTCTAAATATATAGCAGAAGCACCAGACCAGATGTGGCAGCAATATTCAAAGCAAGGATGAATGGTAGACTTATAAATATGTAAGATAGATTCTTCTTTGGATTTTATCAAGAATCTCTAAATATATAGCAGAAGCACAAGACCAGATGTGGCAGCAATATTCAAAGCAAGGATGAATTGACTTATAAATATGTAAGATGATTCTTCTTTGATTTTATGAATCTCTAAATATATGTGAAATGGCAGCAATATTGCAAGGATGAATGTGACTTATAAAAAAATGTGTGTGTGTGTGTGTGTGTGTGTGTGTGTGTGTGTGTGTGTGTTTTTTTTTTTTTTTTTTACAGTTTTCAATTTTCCCCTGTTTACAATTCCTGGGTGAATTTATTATTCATTCATTTCACTTATATTTTTTTTTCTTTTCCTGTCATTTCTTTTATTACCGCTTTTCTCTGTCCGTTTAATTTCTCGCTCGATTTTATAATCGAATTACCCTCTTCCCACTCCGCCATAATTGAACCTGACTGATCCAGTTAAGTAGTGATTGTATAATTTGAATTATTCTGCATAACGCTTACTTTCCTACTGTCTCCGATTAAGGTCAGATTAATCAATATAGTCCTGGGTATGACGACAAACACCATCCGGTAGCAAGGCCTCTGATTGGGAGGGTGGAGATTTTGAGAAACGTGGAACCACCTCTTAATTGCTGTTGTTCCTAGGTCTCAGCTATGTGCAAATATTGAATTCTCAAACATAAAAAAATCGCTATGAGAGTATAAATATACATATTTATTCTAAAAAATACCAGCAAATATGATTTTATAAAATTACCAATAATGCATATTTCTACACAGACTTCATATCAATCATTAAAACAGTTATCATCGAAGAAGACAGAATCTATTGACTGGCTGCCTAAACAACAAATTTTATGACATCGAACCTGCTATAGAAAAATGGTATCAAAAACTAAAAACAAGGAAAGATATAGTAATAATGTCCAGACTTCATATCGGACACTCCAAGATAACACACACACACACTTATATTCTAAAACTGAAACCATTTACAATTTTACGGCATGCCAAGAACTATATACAATAAAAAAAAAATAATTAACAAATTGTAGCGATTCCCTGAAATCCGTTTAAAATATTACTGAACAACCAATTTGCAAGAATTTGAAAGAACTTGAAAGAATTCTTTCATGACATTAATCCATATACAGAGTAACCCGGATGTAAGAGAGTTGTCGGGACCGGAGAAGAAGTCTCTTATATCCGGGTTTCTCTTATATCAGGGTTTGGTCTAATTTATATACATTAACACAGGCTCTAATTTGGGACCAGAGAAAATCTCTCTTATATCCGGGTTTCTCTTATATCCGGGTTTCTCTTATATCCGGGTCTCTTATATCCGGGTTACACTGTAATATCCTACAATTTCTTAAAGAAATCAAATCGTATTCCAAAATATAATTTCAACAAAATTACAGCATAAAATACGCATATCACCGTTTTTGAGGAGCGTAGAACCCCCTCTTAATTGCTGTGTTTCATCCTGACCTATCTGAAAATAATGAAACCTGAAAGAAAACACCATGATAGAATAAAAATACATTTTATAGTAAAAATACTAGCAATATATTTTATGCGAAAAAAATAGCAACAATGGCTATTTATATTAAAATTAGCAACAATACATTTCCAAAGCAACATACAATACATTTCATCTCTACTTGAAGGTGTACACTTGCGTTAAAAATATATTTAGTTCAAACAATAAAATTCTTCAAACTATTAACATTTCGGCATTGAATAACCCATAGAGGTTGATATGCCGCTAAACAAAATTAACCAATAAAACAAGCAACTTGAAACAATTCTTTCATAACATTAATCCATAGAATATAATATCCTATTATTTATTAAAGAAATCAAACTGTATCCCAAAATATAACTTCAACAAAATTACAACAGAAAACACACATATCACCGCCTCTAGTAATTATATCCACACAAACATCTCTGTCTATAAAAGGCAGGATGTGTGTGTGTGTGTGTGTGTGTGTGTGTGTCTGAGTGTGTGTGTGTGTGTGTGTGTGTGTGTGTGTGTGTGTGTGTGTTTGTGTAACGAATGCACGGCCGCAATTTTTGACGGATTTGCACCAAATTTTACATGCACATACTCCAAGTTAGCGGAAAGGCCAAGACCGACTTTACATTTCCCAACTCCCATCGATAGTGGAAATAATCGATTTTTTCATGCTTCTACAGCACTTTTCATGTAGTTTGTGGCCATTTTCTACTGGCCAGAGTGAGAGCTGGCTGCCACGAATAGGCCAGCGTGAGAGCCAACGGATGACTGACACGAGTGTTAACTAGCATACTAGCATGCAAAAAAAATCGATAGCTGCATTCGTCACAAATGGGAAAAATTTAAATCTGCATGGCCCTTTACTCCAACTGGCTCATTCGCTTGCTTAAACTCAACGTTGATTATGATTCTGCAAAACTGGGTTGGGTGTGAAAAAGTATTTGTTGTTAACATTCTTTTTTCATTCAGTTTTTCCAGTTACGAGTCCTTTTTTAAAGCTGATCGTTTTGTGTTCATTTTGTTTAGTTCTTTTTTCGTAACAGATTTAGTGTTTAGTATAGTGCTTAGAAAAAATTCGCAGTGTGAGATAGGCAAGAAGTAAGGCATGTAGCAACATCAGCACGGCACAAGGCACTCCTTTAAAGGCAAGGAAGGGTAAAAATATTTGATAGCGATTGCTGTATGAGTCGTACGATTTTTGAATCAAGCACTGGCAACGCCGGGCTATGCTGCTAGTATATATATATATATATATATATATATATATATATAAAAAGCTGAGTATCAACTACCATGTATTAAATTGTGAAACATATATCATATTTTTATTACTATAATTATAAATTAATAAATATATAAATTATATTAAATTATAAAATTTTAAACAAAATTTCAGGATTAAATTAGAGATTGCTATGACACTAAACAAATTCAACTAACCAACACGAAATAACCCTTTCAAGACATTAATACATATAATATCCTATTATTTCTTAAAGAAATCAAACTGTATTCCAAAATATAACTTCAACAGAACTCTATTTACATTATTCAGACTATTTTCCTCAGCTTTGTCGCCATATTTATCACAACGTTTCGGCCGTTGTACGATCCGGCCTTCTTCAGGTGGTTGGAATGTCAAACTGAAACCTTTATTTCGCTCACTGGGGTAGACTGTTGTAGTTCCACGTGCCATGTTTAATGGATGTCAGTTGTCAATTATCTCCTGTTAATTTCCCTCTGAAAGTTCTCCACTGCCTTAACCGGGTATTGAACTCACACTCTTTGGGTCCTGTCACTGGATCTAACTAACGCCTTTATCCACTGTGCCATGTAGCCTCAGTTTGACATTCCAACCACCTGAAAAAGGCCGGAGCGTACAACGGTCGAAACGTTGTAATAAATATGGCAACAACGAGGAGGACAATAGTCCGAATAATGTAAAAAGTGTACATAATACCTCATCTCAGAAATATAGACAGATACTGAAAGGCCTGAAGGTTGTAATGAATATGGCGACAAAGATGAGGACAATAGTCTGAATAATGTAAATAGTATACAAATTACCTCATCTCAGAAATATAGACAGATACTGAAAGGCCGAAACGTTGTAATAAATATGGCGACAAAGATGAGGACAATAGTCTGAATAATGTAAATAGTGTATATAATACCTCATCTCAGAAATATAGACAGATACTGAAAGGCCAGAAGGTTGTAATAAATATGGCGACAAAGATGAGGACAATAGTCTGAATAATGTAAATAGTGTACATAATACCTCATCTCAGAAATATAGACAGATACTGAAGGGCCGAAACGTAGTAATAAATATGGCGACAAAGATGAGGACAATAGTCTGAATAATGTAAATAGTATACAAATTACCTCATCTCAGAAATATAGACAGATACTGAAGAGCCAGAACGTTGTAATAAATATGGCAACAAAGATGAGGACAATAGTCCGAATAATGTAAATAGTATACATAATGCCTCATCTCAGAAATATAGACAGATATGATATATAGCCTTGCATGATGGTCTTGCACAAGCTGCAGTGCCTTGTAATGTGTCCAAACCACGCCATTTTTTCCGTTTAACATTGATAAGAGGTTCCTTGTGTCCCACAAAGTTTCAACCCTTTTCCGCACAAACCCATTGGCTTTTGTTCTCAACAGGAAATGCCAAGGAGTTTTCTCATGCATTTGTTCACAAACACTTGGATCCTTCTCTCTGTATCTGCCAACAATGTCCACGTTATTATGTCCATTTAAACATGTATATGCACAAAATCTGAGTATCATCTACCATGTATTCAATTGCGAAATGAAAATAACATATATATTTTTATTACTTCAAAGCTTCTAAGAAAATTAAATTTCGTCATTAAATCACCCATAAGGAGTTGATATGCCGTTAAACAAACAAAACAAAAAAGATTAAGCAATAAAAATCTGGAAAACGGCCTCGCTTTTCTAAATAACCAGTTATTAAACATAACGAAGGCTCTCTTATGAACAGAGAGGCACGGTGTGTGTCAAGGTCAGACAAGAAAGAAAGGAAGGAAGGAAGGAAGGAAGGAAGGAAGGAAGGAAGGAAGGAAGGAAGGAAAGAATCGTCGCAACTTGGTAAGGGGGTCCGTAATAATAACACAATTTATTCTGGTTACTCATCTGCCGGTCAGAAGTGATGCACCTGTTTTTCATTTAAACCTAACAATATGGCCGACACGGTACTTCCGTGTCTGAACAATGGCTGAAACGGTGCTTCCGTTTTCTTAATTCCAAGTTTCAAAAGGAATGAATGAAAGACATGAGAATGAATAAAAGAAAGAAAGAAAGAAAAAAGAAAAAAAGAAAGAAAGAAAGAAAAAAGAAAGAAAGAAAAAAGAAAGAAAGAAAAAAGAAAGAAAGAAAGAAAGAAAGAAAGAAAGAAAAAGACCATAGCACTCTAATGTTATTACCTGGGATAAATAATGGAACATTCCTGTTTGATTGCAAGCATAGATGGAAAAAGGTATATCAAAGGTGTACTTTGGTTTTAGGGAATGGGAAGGAAAAGAAAGAATGAATTAATGAAAGAATGAGTCAAATAAACAAAATGAATGAAAAAAAAGAAAGATAGAAACGATAGAAAAGGAAACAGCTTTCTCATGTAATTACAGCAGATAAACAGTGGGTCATTTCTGTTTGATTGAAAACGAAGATATATCAAAGGTGTTATTTGGTTGGAACGAAAGGGAAGGAAAAGAAAGAAAGAAAGAAAGAAAAAAGAAAGAAAGAAAGAAAGAAAAAAGAAAGAAAGAAAGAAAGAAAATGAAAAAAGAAATAAAGAGGAAAGAAGAACGGTAATTTGTAATTCAGCGTCTTATTTATTTTAGACTGGATATCAGCCAAGGCTACAAATCCCAGTCTACCCTTCTGTTTAACCCACAACGTAACAAACTAGGTTCGTCGACAATTTTCGCGTTGATATTCTATGCACTATCTGAATATTCCTGAAAAGTTAGTTGTCTTAAAACCCCGAAATTCGACTACTAACACTGCAAGCAAAATTTGCTACACAGGGATCTCTTCCTTTCTATTTAAGGCCACGGCTCCGAAAGAATTGTGCCATCAGCTAGATTAAATTTTGACATCTCGCTGTTTCTCATGAGATCAGGAAACGTTGTTTTGTCTCAGCTTAATGTCATTCCAGCTCGTAGTGACAAGGAATCAGTTGTCTAGTGGCAGCAATGGGTTTTCTTTCATTGCTTTAGTCAGCATAGAGGAGATGGCGATGAGAATTTACGCAGTTTTTATTTTGATCGGTATCACCCCATGAAAGGTAGTAAAGCCGCTAAGACACAAGGAGAAGAGCGGAAAGAGTAATCAGAGAGGACATTAGATAGCGATTGACACTGCATTTAAATTTGCAGATAACCGTTGGCTGGAAAGCATGGAGCCGGAAGGGAGTTCTACAGACAAGGCAATAAAGCCTCTAAGACACAAGGGGTTACAGGGTGTGGAAGAATTAAGAATAGAAACATTAATAATAAGCTGGAAGAGGAAATAGGAATCAGGAGGATGGTAGATAGCTATTGACATTGCATTTGCATTTCAATTTTTGCAGATTAAAGTTGGCTGGAAAGCATAGAGCCGGAAGGGAGTTCCACAGACAAGGCAGTAAAGCCACTAAGACACAAGGGGGTTACTGGATATGGTAGAATTAGGAACAGAAACATTAATAATGAGTTGGAAGAGGAAAGAGTCATCAAGAAGACAGTAGATAGCGACTGACATTGCATTTAAATTTCTGCAGATTAAAGTTGGCTGGAAAGCATGGAGCCGGAAGGGAGTTCCACAAGTAAGAGAGTAAAGCCACTAAGACACAAGGGGTTACTGGATATGGTAGAATTAGGGACAGAAACATTAATAATGAGTTGGAAGAGGAAAGAGTCATCAACGGGACAGTAGATAGCGATTGACATTGCATTTAAATTTCTGCAGATTAAAGTTGGCTAGAAAGCATGGAGCCGGAAGCCAGCTCAACTGTAACTTGATGAGATCTTGACGCCAGTTTAGTAGTGCACTTAAATTTAAAAAGTCTATGTACCATAGCTCATCCGAATAATTTCCATGAAATTATTTATAGTAAAAGACACAGAGAGGTAACCTTACGGCAGTGGGAAAGTGACTGAAGCCGAGCTGTCAGATCAAGACCGATAATATTGCTGATTCTTTTTGAGATTTTATCAATGAGCCCAAGATAAATATCATTGGCATTGGGACATCTGTGACAGCAATATTCTAAGCGTGGACGAATGTGTATAAGAAAGTTTAACTGTCTCTTCCTGAATCCGAAATTTGGCAATTATATTTTTTTAAATCGAGTTCACTCCAAACAAGGGAATAAAGCCACTAAGACACAAGGGGTTACTGGGTGTCGAAAAATCAAATAACACAAAATTTACTAAGGGGCAAGAACAAAACAGTAATCAGGAAGACAGTAGATAGCGATTGACATAGTGTTTAAATTGTTGCACATGAAAGATGTCTGAAACGTTTGGAGTCGGAAGGGAGATCCACAAGCAAGATGTGCGACAAAAGAAACTGTTAGTATAGAAAATACGTCTACATCTCGCCAGATCAACTGTAAATTGATGAGATCTCGACGCCAGTCTGGTACTGCGCTTAAATTCAGAGATTTGAGGTACCATAGTGAAGAGCGATATTCATTTCTGCTATGTACAGAAAATGTGGCACAAGGTCAAAAATGGGAAATGGGGAAAAGGACGGTCTCCTTCTGCCTTAACTGTAAACTTAGCTAGCCACAAACACTGACCACAGCACAATATTCCTTACACCAAGACAACGAATTCTTACTTTCCTTTCTTACTACATTCATCATAATACCGCATGTCTCTATGAAAATCCTAACTAGTCCCTATATGCACAATTCATTATCTGTGGGGGAAGGGAATAAAACAACTATTTTAAAACTAGCCCCAATGAGTATTTATAATATGAAACAAAACTATTAGTAAAGAGCTCATCTGAACAATTTCCATGAAAGTATTTATAGAAAAAACGCAGAGAAGCAAACTTACACAGTGAGAAAGTGACTGAAGCCGTGCCGCCAGATCAGGACCAATAATATTGCTGATTCTTCTTTGGATCTATCAAGGAGCTCAAGGTTAAATGAATTATTGTAATTTACTCATTTTTTTTCTCGGTCTTGATCTAATTATCTTCGAAATAGAAAAGGGCGTAAGTCATGGATATATCTTCTCACCGGACATACGGCAAGGCAATTCTGAGAAAACTAGAAGTCCTACCAGGATTCTTTACTGGCAGCCACAATGAAACAATATAAGGTATGCAGACGACACAGTGCTGATAGCAGAAACGGAAAGGAAACTACAAAACCCCCTACAGAATATAGCGAAGGAAAGCGAGAAGAAAGGACTAAGCATAAACTACAAAAAGACAGAATGCATGGTTATCAGCAAAAGGATGAACCCAAAATGCAAATTACACGTCGGGAATACTAAAATCAAGCAGGTGCAGAAATTTAAATATCTGGATAGTGTTCCCAGAGAGGATGAAACTAAGATACGAAGACGTATGGCCAAAGACGCATTCCAAAGGCTAAGCAGAATATTAACAGATCTCGTGGGAAACAAAGAAAAGAGTACTGAACTGTTACGTAATATCTGTCCTCCTGTATGTCAGTGAATGCTGGACAATATCCTCACAGATGAAGAAGAGACTTGAAGCAACAGAAACAAAGAAAAGAGAGTTGAACTGTTATGTAATATCAGTCCTCCTATATGGCAGTGAATGCTGGGCAATCTCCTCACAGATGAAGAAGAGACTTGAAGCAACAGAAACAAAGAAAAGAGAGCTGAACTGTTATGTAATATCAGTCCTCCTATATGGCAGTGAATGCTGGACAATCTCCTCACAGATGAAGAAGAGACTTGAAGCAATAGAAACAAAGAAAAGAGTACTGAACTATTACGTAATATCAGTCCTCCTATATGGCAGTGAATGCTGGGCAATCTCCTCACAGATGAAGAAGAGACTTGAAGCAACAGAAACAAAGAAAAGAGAGCTGAACTGTTATGTAATATCAGTCCTCCTATATGGCAGTGAATGCTGGACAATCTCCTCACAGATGAAGAAGAGACTTGAAGCAAGAGAAACAAAGAAAAGAGAGCTGAACTGTTATGTAATATCAGTCCTCCTATATGGCAGTTAATGCTGGACAATCTCCTCACAGATGAAGAAGAGACTTGAAGCAACAGAAACAAAGAAAAGAGAGCTGAACTGTTATGCAATATCAGTCCTCCTATATGGCAGTGAATGCTGGACAATCTCCTCACAGATGAAGAAGAGACTTGAAGCAACAGAAACAAAGAAAAGAGTACTGAACTGTTACGTAATATCAGTCCCCCTATATGGCAGTGAATACTGGACAATCTCCCCACAGATGAAGAAGAGACTTGAAGCAACAGAAACAAAGAAAAAAAGAATATTGAACTGTTACGTAATATCAGTCCTCCTATATGGCAGTAAATGCTGGACAATATCCTCACAGATGAAGAAGAGATTTGAATCAACAGAAACAAAGAAAAGAGAGCTGAACTGTTATGTAATATCAGTCCTCCTATATGGCAGTGAATGCTGGGCAATCTCCTCACAGATGAAGAAGAGACTTGAAGCAACAGAAACAAAGAAAAGAGAGCTGAACTGTTACGTAATATCAGTCCCCCTATATGGCAGTGAATACTGGAGAATCTCCCCACAGATGAAGAAGAGACTTGAAGCAACAGAAACAAAGAAAAAAAGAATATTGAACTGTTACGTAATATCAGTCCTCCTATATGGCAGTGAATGCTGGACAATATCCTCACAGATGAAGAAGAGACTTGAATCAACAGAAACAAAGAAAAGAGAGCTGAACTGTTATGTAATATCAGTCCTCCTATATGGCAGTGAATGCTGAGCAATCTCCTCACAGATGAAGAAGAGACTTGAAGCAAGAGAAACAAAGAAAAGAGAGCTGAACTGTTATGTAATATGAGTCCTCCTATATGGCAGTGAATGCTGGACAATTTCCTCACAGATGAAGAAGAGACTTGAAGCAAGAGAAACAAAGAAAAGAGAGCTGAACTGTTATGTAATATGAGTCCTCCTATATGGCAGTGAATGCTGGACAATATCCTCACAGATGAAGAAGAGACTTGAAGCAACAGAAACGAAGAAAAGAGAGTTGAACTGTTATGTAATATCAGTCCTCCTATATGGCAGTGAATGCTGGACAATCTCCTCACAGATGAAGAAGAGACTTGAATCAACAGAAACAAAGAAAAGAGAGCTGAACTGTTATGTAATATCAGTCCTCCTATATGGCAGTGAATGCTGGACAATCTCCTCACAAATGAAGGAGAGACTTGAAGCAAGATAAAGAAATAAAGAAATAAAGAAAGAAAGAAAGAAAGAAAGAAAGAAAGAAAAGGGTACTGAACTGTTATGTAATATCAGTCCTCCTATATGGCAGTGAATGATGGACAATCTCCTCACAGATGAAGAAGAGACTTGAAGTAAAAAAAATGTCGTTCTACAGAAGGATGATAAGGATACCGTGAACCAAACATGCGAGCAACGACAAGGTTTTGAAGAAAATGGAAACAAAAAAGAAAGTTATACTTCACTTCAGAAAGATGCGGTTGAAATTTCTGTGGAACGTAATGAGGAAAGAGGGCTTAGAATATCTGATACTCAGAGGACAGATTGAGGGAAAGAGGTACAGAGGAAAGCGGCGCGTAACATACTTGATGAGCCTGGGTAAATGGATGGCAGAACAGTGTTTGGGAAAAAATAACAAAGAGACAAGACTTATTAAAAGCTACAAGTGACAGGAAGATGTGGAGGGCCCTGATTGCCTACGTCTTGAAGGGACACGGCACATAAAAGAAGATCTAATCTATCAGATCATAGTAAATGTTTGTGGCCAATTTTCGATTTTTAATATAAAATGATTGCAGCTTGACATTGGCGTTTGTTTTAGTGCCGATTTCTGGTGTGTTCGAGATTGAAACCACGCATCGTTCAGTTGGGAGTCAGATTTGAATGATGACGCCATATTATGCTCCATGAATTTGGGAAAGGAGCAATTCTAGGAACTGTGACAAAACAAAACAAAACAAAAGTACATATTCCATTCATAAGAACCTATCCTAAAAATATTGGCGGCATTAAATAACCCGTTGAGGTTGATATGCCGTAAAATAAATTAAACTAAAACAAAGTGTACATATCAAAATTAAAACACCTTTTAAATTGATTATACGCTGAAACCATCCAAAGTTGATTTAAGAAACGACTCAGTAACCCCCTCTTGTATCCGGAGTAGTGAAGACGTGGAATTCGGACTGAAGTATTTTTTTTTTTTTTTTGTTAAGTAGCGTTCAATTGAAATTGAACGCTATTTTATAAAAAAATAGCGTTCAATTTCAATTGAACGCTACTTTAAAAAAAAATACCTTCAGTCCGAACTCCACGTCTTCACTACTTCGGATACAAGGGGTGGGGGGGGTTACTGAGTCGTTTCTTAAATCAACTTTGGATGATTTCAGCGTATAATCAATGTAAAAGTTTTTAATTAAGAAACAAAAATTAGCAGACGACGCTAATGTGCCGAACACTGCTTCATCCCGTACATCAAGTATCAATTTTTGGTGCCTTATAGATTGAAAGCATACATCGTTCGGTCATGAGTCAGATTTTGTTGAATGTTGACGTTTTGTCCACAAATGAATACCTTAAAGATGGAGGATGAAAAGTTGCACTTTCGCCATATTATTTTGCTCTATGAATTATGGTAAGTGTAGGCGTCGGAACTGCAACAAAAAAAAAAAAAACATTCAGAAGGTTTATACGGATCGCAATACATCTTTTGGGACGGTCAAAATGTGATTTGGCAGGCTTCATTAGGGTAATTTTAACCTAAACGATCAACTATACCCCGGGCAACCTTCCGAACTCGACCTATGTGGGAGTTTATTCCACTAAGTTGAAGTTCTTAGGGAAAAGTTGTCCGAGTTGAAACATTTTTCTATTATCTCTAAAACGGAGGAAAAGAGGTTGAATCAACTCCGTGGAGGTTGCTTGTTGGTATCCTATCAGTAAAGGCTTGAAATGGTGGAACTAACAATGGAGCGCTCATCTGAACATTTGCCATGGAATTATCGAGTGAGCAGCGATAGGCATGCGTGATAATATAACGTCAGCGTTTTCATATTTAAGTACTCAGTTATCTTAAATATTTAGGAAAATATTCTCCGTTATCAAATGTTTTATTGAATTTCAGTTACATTGGCTTTAAATACAGATATCGCTCTTGTTTTCTGATAACGTCGTGTATGGGCGTCATGTTTATAAACGCACTAAATATTTGAAAATTCTTTTTAAAATATTGGTGTTGAATGAACTGTAGTAAGCTTTCCTATTTATGATTAAATATAGTTTTCACTTAATAACAATATTACCTAACGGGGACAAAATAATACAAGAGTTTAAAAGATTTAAAACTGTATAAATTACTTGTAAATGAAAACAATTCTTGTAAAAATTCATTATTTACCGAAATAGCGTTTTCTTTGCAGTGCAAAACGCATTAATTTAGAAATTCTTACAAAAATCAAATAATTCTCTGATTTTAATGAGACTTTCAGTATTTATTCACAAATGAATGAGGGTACAGTGTGACCCGGATATAAGAGAAACCCGGATATAAGAGAGATTTTCTCTGGGCCCCAAATTAGAGCCTGTGTTAATGTATATAAAATAGACCAAACCCGGATATAAGAGAAACCCGGATATAAGAGAGATTTTCTCTGGTCCCAAATTAGAGCCTGTGTTAATGTATATAAAATAGACCAAACCCGGATATAAGAGAAACCCGGATATAAGAGAGATTTTATCTGGGCCCCAAATTAGAGCCTGTGTTAATGTATATAAAATAGACCAAACCCGGATATAAGAGAAACCCGGATATAAGAGAGATTTTCTCTGGTCCCAAATTAGAGCCTGTGTTAATGTATATAAAATAGACCAAACCCGGATATAAGAAACCCGGATATAAGAGAGATTTTCTCTGGTCCCAAATTAGAGCCTGTGTTAATGTATATAAATAGACCAAACCCGGATATAAGAGAAACCCGGATATAAGAGATTTTCTCTGGTCCCAAATTAGAGCCTGTGTTAATATATATAAAATAGACCAAACCCAGATATAAGAAACCCGGATATAAGAGATTTTCTCTGGTCCCAAATTAGAGCCTGTGTTAATGTATATAAAATAGACCAAACCCGGATATAAGAGAAACCCGGATATAAAGAGATTTTCTCTGGTCCCAAATTAGAGCCTGTGTTAATGTATATAAATAGACCAAACCCGGATATAAAAAACCCGGATATAAGAGATTTTCTCTGGTCCCAAATTAGAGCCTGTGTTAAATATAAAATAGACCAAAACCGGATATAAGAAACCCGGATATAAGAGATTTTCTCTGGTCCCAAAAGAGCCTGTGTTAATATATATAAAATAGACCAAACCTAGATATAAGAACTTCTCCTGTCCCGACAACTCTCTTATATTTACAAGGAAAAAAAAAAAAAGGGTTCCTTGATTATTAAATTATATTTTTGAGTTTTTTTAAGAACGTTCAAAATTTTTATAGAAATCTATGTCTTTTTTTTTTTATCGAGCGGTTGGAGGAATTTCAAAAATCAAATAATTGTCGGATTTTAGAAATCCGAGTTTGGTCTATTTTATATACATTAACAGATGTAAAAATCTAGTTTTAAAATTTCCAGAAAAATTTTCTTAAATCCGGGTTTAACCCGGATATATCCGAGTTTGGACCGGAGAAGAAGTTTTATATATACATTAATATACATTAACACAGGCTCTAATTTGGGGACCAGAGAAAATCTCTCTTATATCCGGGTTTCTCTTATATCCGGTTTGGTCTATTTTTTATATACATTAACACAGGCTCTAATTTGGGACCAGAGAAAATCTTATATCTCTTATATCCGGCTCTAATTTTCTCTTATATCCGGGTTTGGTATATTTTATATACATTAACACAGGCTCTAATTTGGGACCAGAGAAAATCTCTTATATCCGGGTTTCTCTTATATCCGGGTTTGGTCTATTTTATATACATTAACACAGGCTCTAATTTGGGACCAGATAAAATCTTATATCCGGGTTTCTCTTATATCCGGGTTTGGTCTATTCTATATACATTATCACAGGCTCTAATTTGGGACCAGAAAATCTCTTATATCCGGGTTTCTCTTATATCCGGGTTTGGTCTATTTTATATACATTAACACAGGCTCTAATTTGGGACCAGAGAAAATCTCTCTTATATCCGGGTTTCTCTTATATCCGGGTTTGGTCTATTTTATATACATTAACACAGGCTCTAATTTGGGACCAGAGAAAATCTCTCTTATATCCGGGTTTCTCTTATATCCGGGTTTGGTCTATTTTATATACATTAACACAGGCTCTAATTTGGGACCAGATAAAATCTCTTATATATCCGGTTTTCTCTTATATCCGGGTTTGGTCTATTCTATATACATTATCACAGGCTCTAATTTGGGACCAGAGAAAATCTCTCTTATATCCGGGTTTCTCTTATATCCGGGTTTGGTCTATTTTATATACATTAACACAGGCTCTAATTTGGGACCAGATAAAATCTCTCTTATATCCGGGTTTCTCTTATATCCGGGTTTGGTCTATTTTATATACATTAACACAGGCTCTAATTTGGGACCAGATAAAATCTCTCTTATATCCGGGTTTCTCTTATATCCGGGTTTGGTCTATTCTATATACATTATCACAGGCTCTAATTTGGGACCAGAGAAAATCTCTCTTATATCCGGGTTTCTCTTATATCCGGGTTTGGTCTATTTTATATACATTAACACAGGCTCTAATTTGGGACCAGAGAAAATCTCTCTTATATCCGGGTTTCTCTTATATCCGGGTTTCTCTTATATCCGGGTTTGGTCTATTTTATATACATTAACACAGGCTCTAATTTGGGACCAGAGAAAATCTCTCTTATATCCGGGTTTCTCTTATATCCGGGTCACACTGTACCCTCATTCATTTGTGAATAAATACTGAAAGTCTCATTAAAATCAGAGAATTATTTGATTTTTGTAAGAATTTCTAAATTAATGCGTTTTGCACTGCAAAGAAGACGCTAACTTTTACTATACTAATTTTTACCCCCCCCCCCACGCCATCTGTTGGCGAAAAATCAAAAACAAGATTTTTAGCCAAAATTTCGACCGCCCCTATCGGCTGGGGCTGCAGAATACGCCAACTGCACCTATGCAGAGGGGTAAGACCCCCCACCCCACCCCAAAGAGGCGTCCTGGGTTAGACAATAAACTACATCCAAAAGCAAAGCCCCCGATAAGATTTGAGGAGCGTGGAACCACCTCTTAATTGATGGTGTTCCCAGGTCCACCCTGACCCGGAGTGGTAGCACCTGTTAGGGTCCCAGCTATGGGCAAATACTTGACCCCCCCCCAAACTGGGAAAAAACACTGTGAAAGAGTAAAAATAAGTTTTAATACCAGCAATATATTTTTGTAAAAATTATACCAGCGATGAATTTTTGAAGGAAAAAAATATTACCAGCAATACATTTTTGAAGAAAAAGATATTAGTAGCAATACGTTTTTGGAACAAAATATTAGCAGCAATACATTTCTGGAAAAAATATTAGAAGCAATACATTACTGAAAAAAATATTACTAGCAATAAAAATCTTGTCGACATTAAATAACCTACTGAGGTTGATATACCGTAAAACAAACCAAACCTTGAAAAAAGAAATATTACCAGCAGTATATTTTTGAAAAAAATATTACACGCAATACATATTTAAAAACAATAATACTACCAATAAAAATCGTGTCGCCATTAAATAACCCATTGAGGTGTTGATATGCCATAAAACAAAACAAACCAAAATTTCGAATGTTCTAAAAAGGTTAAAAAAAATATAATTTAATAATAAAAAAAATCCTTTGATCTTTTTTAGTAATAAAGATTTTGATGATAAATATTGCTTTAAGTTCGGGGCATTTTTTCATCATGGTATGGTATGGTATTTTTTTAGCGAATCTGTGGAGGTACCTACACTACAGTAACGTTGCAAGGTAAGACTTTCGTAACCTCTATATGTAACATTGTAGAAACATTGTTAGTTGGAACCAATGAGAAAGTTTTTGGTGTACTACAATGATGTTTGCGTAAACACAATTCGAATAATTAAGATTATAACGAAATATTCTTAGCACACTGTCCTTCCCTTATCAACAACTGCTAAAATTAATTCAATAAAGAAAACAAGTCATACAAAAAAATACAACAGTTTTAACTACTACAGCAATAATTACAATAAGGCTAATTTTCATGGCGTGTACTGAAAAAGAAAATTAAAGAAAAACAGATATGGAGTATTAAATAAATATTTCGATTACCCCGCCATCTGTCTGTAATGACTAGCTATCTAATTGGTGTCAAACAGAAAAGAAAGAAAAGACAAAAACAAACAGGAATTAAAATATTATCTGCAGCCATGAAAACTGTTCGGCAGCCATTTTGAATGAGAGATAAATGGCTGAAAGAAGATATTTCACTGATTAATGAAATAAAAATTACAACTGAAGCGAGCAACAAAGTAAGAGTTTGTAGACTTAAATTTATTAGAATAAGTTTATATCTCGTTATGAATTTGTATGCGTCAGTACGTAAAAGACGGAGATGGGCGAAGAGAAATATGCAGACGTCAAAATAGGAAGGGAGATGTACGAACGGAAAATACAAACAGAGATATATGAAGTGAAATATAGAAACACAGATGTGCGAATTGAAATATGGGAACGGAAATATAGGAACGGCGACATACGAAACTTAGATATACTAACGGAAATATATCGGTAGAAATATGAAGACTGAAAACATCAACGAGCTAAGATATAGGAACGTTGAAATATATGTGAAATGAAATAACCTAACGGAGATATGCGAACTGAAATAGCCTAGGGGAGTTATACGAAATGAAATAATTTTTATGAATAACTTAACGGAGATATACGAACGGAAATATAGGAAAGGTGACATGCGAAACTAGATATACTAACGGAACTACACCGGCAGAAATATGAAGAGAGAAAACATCAACGAGGTAAAATATAGGAACGTGGTTATATAAATTGAAATATATACTAAATGAAATAACTTAACGGAGATATACGAAATGAAATAGCCTAACGGAGATATACGAACGAAAATAGCCTAATGGGGATATACGAAATGAAATCGCCTAACGGAGATATACGAACTGAAATAACGTAACGGAGATATACGAACTGAAATCGCCTAACGGAGATATACGAACTGAAATCGCCTAACGGAGATATACGAACTGAAATCGCCTAACGGAGATATACGAACTGAAAGAACCTAACGGAGATATACGAACTGAAATCGCCTAACGGAGATATACGAACTGAAATGCGAAAGGCAACATGCGAAACTAGATATACTAACGGAACTACACCGGCAGAAATATGCAAACAGAAAACACCAACGGAGATATACAAGCTAAGACTTAGTTCTTCCCTGCCTCCCATCAGGATGGCTGATGCCCTAATCCACGATAGCGCCTCTCTGCCTCTGCTTGGTCTCACGCTGCCCACTGACCTGAAGTGGAACAACTACATTGAATCTATATCTTCATCTCCTGCAAGGAAAGTTGGTTCTCTCCGTCGCGCCAGAAAGTTTTTCTCACCGAAGTCCATCCTTCAAATCTATAAATCAACCATTCGTCCTTGCATGGAATACTGCTGCTATATATGGTCAGGGGCACCTGCTCTTCATCTCGATGTCCTCGACAAACTCCAGAGACGGATATACAACGTGATTGGTCCTGATGTGGCATCCCGTCTGTAGTCGCTATTTCACAGAGGTGCTGTGGCTTCCCTCTGTCTTTTCTACAAATATTTTCATGGCAGCTGCTTCGACGATCTACTTTCACTGGTTCCCAAATTGCATGAATTTAAGCGCGTTACTAGGGTGACATCTCGGTTCCCCCCACCCTTTCAACGACTAAATGTAGCCATCTCTTCTACTCCAACAGCTTCTCATCTCACACCTCCTGTCAGTGGAACTCCCTTCCTATCACTTGCTTCCCTGAGAGTTATAATCTTCAAATATTCAAATGTAATGTCAATCGACATCTGATGCCTTGACCTTGAATCCTGTCCTTCTCTTTAACCTTTCCCAAACACTCGTCTTTACTCTTACTCTCACTCACTGTAACCCCTTGAGTGCTAGTGACACTCCCGCCTTGCTGGGGGTGATTTGCTTGAAGTCAATTAAAACGGAATGAGGGATAGATTGAAATATATACGAAATGAAATAGCCTAACGGAGATATACGAACGAAAATATACGAAGGTAGGCAGCCGAACTGAAATATTCGAACTTCGATATACGAAGTGAAATATTCAAACTGAAATGTTCGAACTTGGTTATACGAAGTGAAATATTCGAACATGGATATTCGAACTGAAATATTCCAACTTGGATATACGAAGTGAAATATTCGAACTGAAATATTCGAACTTGGATATACGAAGTGAAATATTCGAACTGAAATATTCGAACATGGATATTCGAAATGAAATATTCGAACATGGATATACGAAGTGAAATATTCGAACTGAAATATTCGAACTGAAATATTCGAACTTGGATATACGAAGTGAAATATTCGAACTTGGATATACGAAGTGAAATATTCGAACTGAAATATTCGAAGTGAAATATTCGAATTTGGATATACGAAGTGAAATATTCGAACTGAAATATTCCAACATGGATATTCAAACTGAAATATTCGAACTTGGATATACTAAATGAAATATTCGAACTGAAATATTCGAACTTGGATATACGAACTGAAATATTGGAACTGAAATATTCCAACATGGATATTCGAACTGAAATATTCGAACATGGATATACGAAGTGAAATATTGGAACTAAAATATTCGAATTGAAATATTCGAATTGAAATATTCGAACTGAAATATTCGAACTTGGATATACGAAGTGAAATATTCGAACATGGATATTCGAACTGAAATATTCGAACTTGGATATACGAAGTAAAATATTAAAACTGAAATATTTGAACTGAAATATTCGAACTTGGATATTCGTACTGAAATATTCGAACTTGGATTTTTTGTTTCCTTTTTTTTTAAGCATTTCACTCCAAGTAAGACGAGAGTGCCACTAACTCGCAAAAGATTAAAGAGAGTGAAAGTAAGAGTAAAGAGGGTTTTTTAGAAAAGTATAAAGAAAAAAAGGGGTATCAAGAGCAAGGAATCATAAGATGTCAATTGACATTACTTTTAAATTTTTGAAGATTATAGTTATCAGAGAAGCAAGTAAGAGGAAGAAAATTCCATGTCGTGAAGTACGAGAGAAGCTTTTGGAGTAGAAGAGGTGGTTACATTTAACTGTTTCCACAGTAAAAGGATGGGATTGACATGCCAACCTAGTAGCACGCTTAAATTCATGAAATCGAGGCACCAGTGAAAATAGCACGTCAGAGCAGTTGCCATGAAAATATTAGTATAAATAACTGAGGGAAGTCACATCACGTCTGTGAGAAAGTGACTGTAATCGAGATGCCAGGTTAGGACCTATCACATAGCATATCCGTCTCTGGATTTAATCGAGAACCGCGAGATGAACAGCGGGGGCACCAGACTATACGGAAATATACGAATGGAAATATATGAACTGGGATATACGAACGGAAATTTACGAACGAGAAGATACGAAATGAAATACACGAACGGGGATATACGAACGGAGATATATGAATGGAAATATATGAACTGGGATATACGAACGGAAATTTACGAAGGAGATACAAAATGAAATACACGAATGGGGATATACGAACGGAGATATGAGAATGGAAATATATGAACTGGGATATAGGAACGGAAATTTGCGAACGAGAAGATACGAAATGAAATACACGAACGGGGATATACGAACGGAGATATACGAATGAAAACATATGAACAGTGATATAGGAACGGAAATTTACGAACGAGAAGTTACGAAATGAAATACAAGAACGGGGATATACGAACGGAGATATGAGAATGGAAATATATGAACTGGGATATAGGAACGGAAATTTACGAACGAGGAGATAGATACGAAATGAAATACACGAACGGGGATATACGAACGGAGATATACGAATGGAAATATATGAACAGGGATATAGGAACGGAAATTTACGAACGAGAAGATACGAAATGAAATACACGAACGGGGATATACGAACGGAGATATACGAATGGAAATATATGAACAGTGATATAGGAACGGAAATTTACGAACGAGGAGATACGAAATGAAATACACGAACGGGGATATACAAACGGAGATATACGAATGAAAACATATGAACAGTGATATAGGAACGGAAATTTACGAACGAGAAGATACGAAATGAAATACCCGAACGGGGATATACGAACGGAGATATACGAATGGAAATATATGAACTGGGATATAGGAACGGAAATTTACGTACGAGAAGATACGAAATGAAATACACTAACGGGGATATACGAACGGAGATATACGAATGGAAATATATGAACTGGGATATACGAACAGAAATTTACGAACGAGGAGATACGAAATGAAATACAAGAACGGGATATACGAACGGAGATATACGAATGGAAATATATGAACAGGGATATACGAACGGAAATTTACGAACGAGAAGATACGAAATGAAATACACTAACGGGGATATACGAACGGAGATATACGAATGGAAATATATGAACTGGGATATACGAACGGAAATTTACGAACGAGGAGATACGAAATGAAATACAAGAACGGGGATTTACGAACAGAGATATACGAACATGTATATATGAATGGGTATATACGAACTGGAATATCTTCTTTTATGTGCCATGTCTCTTCAGGACGTAAGCGATCATGGCTCTCCACTTCACCCTATCCCTGTAATTCTCAATATGTTTTCTCCCTTTGAAACTTCTCCCAACCCAGTTCTCTCATTTACTTACTTAAGCCAGCTAGGTAGATCATGCGTTGCTTTCCCTTGTCTCTCTTTCCCTCTATCCGCCCTGTGAGTATCAGATTCTCCAAGCCCTCATTTCTCATTACGTTTTCTACAAATTTCGGCCGCCTCTTCCTGATGTTAATTATAAGCTTCCTCCTTGTTTGTATCCTCTCCAAAATCTTATGGTTCCTTACATGTTCGGTCCATGATATCCTTAGCATCCTTCTGTAGAACCATACCTCCGTTGCCTCGAACCTCTTCTTCATCTTTGAGGAGACGGTCCAACATTCGCTGCCGAAAAGGAGGACTGATATCAAGTAGCAGTAAAAGTAGACATTTTTTGGTTACTGTTATAGACAAGCGTATGGTTGCAAGAAAGAAATACGACAACAGCAGAAATAGATTTACGTGGTTTATTTCAACAGGAACGTGTGGGTTTGGGACAGCTACCTTGTGGTATAGTTCATAAGCCGGTTTCGGATCTAGGCCGATCTCTCATAGTAGTTCACACATGTTGACGGTGGTTGATGCTCTTCTGCTGCTGATCGCTCGGCCTGACCGTGACGGTCTGTTTGCAGCCACCTGTGGACTGCCTGTTGAACTTCCGTGTGACCCCTTTTATAGCGTTTTTTATGGCTTAACAGGCTCGAAAAACGAAGCGAGTATAATTAGGAGGGAAGCATTTTTATTGGACGAAAAATAGAGCACTTTAAATATTATTTTATTTTTCGACCGGAACACGTGTGTCGGGAACATTTGTAAAGAAAGATAATGGTCATTTTGTGACGGGGCTTTGTCCCGTTCCCATCCGGTTCTCGCTCTTGAGTATTTGCCTGTAAATCAGCCGAGATATGTCTTATTTTATTTTATAAGATTACCAACGAAATCCTCCTGTCTCATAATACACTGCCTAGCTTTTGGAATGGGTCTTGGATCATCCCAGTACGTCTTCGGATCTAGAGAAATATGCAAGCTGAAATACAGGAATGGGAATATAAGAACGGGGATATATGAATGTAGATATGCTGATGTAATGGAATAACTAGTTACCCCCATGAATGATTACACTATAGGTAGTAAGTACCTATAAAGTCAACTTTCTACGAGAGACGGAGAAGGGAGAAAGGAGCGAGACGACGCAAACACGTCTGACCTTCCAATTAGTTGTACTCACTACTAGATTGACCTCTGTGTATAACTGTACCGTATTTCATGTTGTACTTGTTGTGTACAATAAACCTATCTTCTTGTATCCACCTGGTGTTTATTCCTTTAGCACGGAATATGACAGTGGCGACGAGGATGTTTGAAATGATCTCACACGGAATATAACATATCCGAATTGAAATAGACGAAGTGAAACATACAGACGAAGAGATGCGAACAAACTTATGCGAACGGGGATGTATTTACGGAAATATACGAAGTGAAATATACGAACGGAAATATACGAACGGGAATATTCTAACGGAAATATACGAACTGAAATATACGAACGGAGACGCACGAACGAACATATACGAACAGAAATATGCGAACGGGGATGTACTAGCGGAAATATACGAACCGAAATATACAGACGGAAACATACGAACGAACATATAAGAACGGAATTATGCGAACGGGCATGTACTTTCGGAAATGTACGAACTGAAATATACGAACGGAAATATGCGAACGAGTATATTTTAACGGAAATATACGAACTGAAATATCCGGACGGAGCTATACGAATGAACATATACGAACGGAAATATACGAACGATTATATTAGAACGGAAATATACCAACTGAAATATCCGGACGGAGCTATACGAACAAACATATACGAACGGAAATATACGAACGATTATATTAGAACGGAAATATACGAAGTGAAATATCCGGAAGAAACTATACGAACAAGCATATACGAACGGAAATATACGAACGATTATATTAGAACGGAAATATACCAACTGACGGACGGAGCTATACAAACAAACATATACGAACGGAAATATACGAACGATTATATTAGAACGGAAATATACCAACTGAAATATCCGGACGGAGCTATACGAACAAACATATACGAACGGAAATATACGAACGATTATATTAGAACGGAAATATACGAACTGAAATATCCGGACGGAGCTATACGAACGAACATATACGAAGGGAAATATGCAAACGGGTTGTATTAGCGGAAATTTACGGATTGAAGTATACAGACGGAAACATACGAACGAATATATAAGAACGGAAATATGCGAACTCAAATATACTAGCGGAAATATATGATTGGATAATTATGAATGTAAATATATTAATTGAAATAAGCGCACGGAAATAGCTAACAGAAGCATTAATGCATGTGTGGCAGGAATAATTAATGTACGGACGAATGGCAGACGTATGTGTAAAATAGATTTTTTTTTTTTTAAGCATTTCACCCCAAGCAAGGCGGGAAGCCACTAGGACGCAAGGGGTTACAGAAAATAGCAAGATCAGATAGGAGTGATAGAAGAAAGGATGAGGGTAGTAGATAGATTAAGCCAACTGGAGATGTCGATTGACATTACATTTGAATGGCTGGAGATTATAGCTCTCGCGGAAACAGGGGAAGGGAAGGGAGTTCCACAGGCGATAGGTGCGAGACATGAAGCTTTCGGCGAGAAAAAATGTCTAGCATGACACAGTGGAATTGAGCTTCCTCTCAGGGAACTTTACAATTGATTCAGTTTAATCACCCCACTTTACATCAATGAAAAACATGAGACTAAGGCGGCACGGCAAATTGCTCTCCTGGCAAAAGACATCAGCCATGCTTATGGAAGGCAGAATATTCTTTAAGATGATTAACAGAGAGTAGTTTTGATTTGGGGACGTTAAAATTAACAAGCCATGTCTTGTCCCGGTTAACAATGGATTAAAGTTCATTTTCAAGATCCAGTTGATTTTATCGAACCTGTCTAACCTAAGATGGGAGTAAATAGTCGTGTCATCAGGAGTAAATAGTTGGGTCATGAGGAGTAAATAGTTGTGTCTTCAGATGTAAATTGTTGGATTATTAGGAGTAAATATTTGGGTCATTAGGAGTAAACAGTTATTTCAATAGGAGTAAATAGGTGTGTCATCAGATGCAAATGGTTGGGTCAACAGGAGTAAACAATTGTGTCATCAGAATGTAAATCGAACCTATTGAACCTTAGATGGGAGTAAATAGTTGTGTCATCAGGAGTAAACTGTTATATCAATAAGAGTAAATACTTGTGTCATCAGATGGAAATTGTTGTGTCATCAGATGTATATCGTTGGATCATTAGGTGTAACCTGTTATGCCAATAGGAGTAAATAGCTGTGTCATCAGATACAAATAGTTGTGTCATGAGGAGTAAATACTTGGGTCATTAGGAGTAAATAGTTGTGTCATTAGATGTAAATTGTTCGATCATTAGGAGTAAACTGTTATATCAATAGGAGTAAATACTTTTGTCATCAGATGGAAATTGTTGTGTCATCAGATGTAAATCGTTGGGTCATTAGGTGTAAACTGTTATGCCAATGGGAGTAAATAGTTATGTCATCAGATACAAATAGTTAGGTCATTAGGAGTAAATAGTTGGGTCATTAGGAGTAAACTGGTATGTCAATAGGAGCAAATAGTTGGGTTATTAGGAGTCAATATTTGGGTCATTAGGAGTAAGCAGTTATGTCAATAAGAATAAATAGTTGTGTCATTAAGATTAAACAGCCATGTCAATAGGAGTAAATAGTTGTGTCATTAGGAGTAAACAGTTGTTTCATCAGATGTACATCGTTGGGTCATTAGGAGTAAAACTGTTATATCAATAGGAGTAAATACTTGTGTCATCAGATACAAATAGTTGGGTCATTAAGAGTAAATAGTTGGGTCATTAGGTGTAAACTGTTATGCCAATAGGAGTAAATAGATGTGTCATCAGATGGAAATTGCTGTGTCTACAGATGTAAATAGTTGGGTCATTCGCAGCAAATAGTTGGGTCATCAGTATAGGTACCAAGCCGGGAAATGAGAACATCAGGAAGCACGTTGATGGAAATCAAGAACAGGATGGATCCAAGATTAGAGCCCTGCGCACAATACTACACTTTCATTATGTGGTTTGATATGAAAGAATGAAGCGAAAAGAAACGGTCTGGAACATTATAACCTTTCAACTTGTAAACAAAACCAATATGCTAAACCCTATCAAACGCCTTCGAGATATGTAAATCAACAGCCCGAGCTTCTTATCTAAAGCTCACAGACTCCGTAACCCCTTGGATCTTAATGACTTTATTCCCTTGGTTGGGGTGAAATGATTAAAAAAAACTCGGAACTTATTCATGTCAGTGGAAAACGTGATGAGAAGAAGGCGCATCGAGTTGCACCCCTGGAGGCTAGCATCAGCCATGCTGACTGGAGGTGAAAAGAATATTATTTAATAATAACTTGGTTATGATTAAACATGCTCACATATTGACCTTTGGTTTATGAAAAAGACGTGTGCCAAAAGTAGTTTCGAAGACACCCGAAAAAAAAAAAGACTTGACTCTATTACTGCATACATTGATCCCTCCGGGGGTGTCGAAAAGCTGTCGAAAGGAAGACATGACGGAGAAGACCGTTGCAGCGGCGACGAGGAAAACAGGCGACACTTGTGGCCATGACTTCAACTACAAACGGCAGAACTTGAGTCTCAACTAAATGTATGATGAACTATCTGCTAGCCTGAAACATAGATAGATAGATAGATAGATAGATGTAGACAGACAGATAGATAGATAGATAGATAGATAGATAGATAGAGAGAGAGAGAGAGAGATGAATAAACTGAGATAGATAAATAGATAGATAGATAGACAGACGTAGATAGATAGATAGATAGATGTAGACAGATAGATGTAGACAGATAGATAGATAGAGAGAGAGAGAGAGATGAATAAACTGAGATAGATAGATAGATAGATGGTGGGAAACAGATGAATAGACTGAGATAGATAGATAGATAGATAGATAGATAGATAGACGTAGATAGATAGATAGATGAATAAACTGAGATAGATAGATAGATAGATGAATAGACCGAGATAGATAGAGGAATAGACTGAGATAGATAGATAGATAGATAGATAGATAGATAGACAGACAGACAGACAGACAGGCGTGGATAGATAGATAGATAGATAGATAGATAGATAGATAGATAGATAAAGGGAGAGATGAATAAACTGAGATAGATAGATAGATAGATAGATAGACGTAGATAGATAGATAGATAGATAGATAGACGTAGATAGATAGATAGATGAATAAACTGAGATAGATAGATAGATAGATAGATAGATAGATAGATAGATAGATAGATAGATGAATAGACCGAGATAGACAGAGGAATAGACTGAGATAGATAGATAGATAGACAGACAGACAGACAGGCGTGGATAGATAGATAGATAGATAGATAGATAGATAGATAGATAGATAGATAGATAGATAGATAGATAAAGGGAGAGATGAATAAACTGAGATAGATAGAGAGATAGATAGATAGGCAACATTGTTCGACATTTTTTTTTTACCAAAATATTGTCGGGCAATGGACACATGTTTCTGGGCTATTTTTTCACGCTGAATCTGAAAACAAGTCCATTTTTTTTCATCACATCAAGTTTTCTATTTTTCTTAATATAGGCCAAAATATCCATTTAATCGTGATATGCCAGGGCCAAATAGAACTAACCTTAAACGTTTTCACGGTACAATAACTTATCATGAAAGAAAAAGTTATCCCAATAACTTAAAAAATGCATTTTCACTTCAGAAAAAGTTTTCAGAAAAATCTCACACAAAATTAAATTAAGGCAAACATGTGTCATCAATTTTTGAATCAAAGCAAAGATACAAAGGAAAGAAAAATGCATTCATTTTTGTCCATCCAATGTTATAAATCTTCTTTTCTTGGAAATTCTACGATGCTTTTGAAAAGGTTGATCTCTTTTAATGCTACAACAGAAATCAGCCATCATGTTAACATCCCATCTGCAAAGTGCCTATCTGGTGTTTGGCGGCTATTTTAAGCGCTGATAAAGAAAATACTAATCTTGTTAATCTCAAATTCACTCACCTAACATCCTAACAATCCTCATTTATTGATGTTCCTATGCATGTTATACAGAGACAGCATGACAATACCAGACCCCCGTAAAGTCAAGTGATATGATAAAATCTAATGACGATTTCAGGCTTAAAGTGAAAACTACTAATAAAAACTAAATTTGCTTTTCTTGAATAACTTCTAAAGATCTTCTTCTATGAAAAGTAGAGAAGAAACACAAATAACAAAGTTTTAACAAGCTAAGAACATTGAGGGCACAAGAACATTTTCCAGTGAGATATCTCTCACAAAATCAAGCATTTTTATGTCAGCTTATCTGAAGTGAAATAGCTTAGAATTCATTTTGAATATTATTTGGATACTTTTTTTTTCTTGAATGATAAATAATTTTAACATGAAACGAAATGTTTCAACTTTATCACTCGCAAATTTAAGCCATGCCATATCCATGTGAATTAGGAATTTTGGCCTATTTTAAGCGAAATAGAAATTATCTGTGCCAAGAAAACATGATATGATGGGAAAAATAGACTTGATTTTCAGATTCAGCGTGAAAAAATATCCCAGAAACAAATGGCCATTGCTCAACAACATTTAGGTGGAAAAAAATATCAACCGGTGTAAGGGACAGATTAAGATATATATATATATATATATATATATATATATATATATATATATATATATATATATAGAGAGAGAGAGAGAGAGAGAGAGAGAGAGAGAGATAATGAACATACTATGATAGAGCGAGAAAACACACACACACACATATATATATATAAATATATATATAGAGAGAGAGAAAGAGATAATGAACATACTGTGATAGAGCGAGAGAAGTCACATACACACACACACACACATATATATATATATAAATATACATACACAGAGAGATAATGAACGTACTGTGATGGAGCAAGAGAGGATACACACACACACATATATATATATATATATAGAGAGAGAGAGAGAAAGAAAAAGATAATGAACATATTGTGATAGAGCGAGAGAACACACACACACACACACACACACATATATATATATATATATATATATATATAGAGAGAGAGAGAGAGAGAGAGAGATAATAAAACATACTGTGAAAGAACGAGAGAGGACACACACACTCACATTTATATATATATATATATATATATATATATATATATATATACTAGTTTCATTAAAGACAACTGACAAGGTACTGTCTACGTAATGTAATATAGGCAAAACATTCGGATAATTTCTACATAATTTACATCAAGAAAGAAGAAGATTATACGAACATAAGTAAAATTTAATAGAAACCTTAACCGCAATATCTTGTCTGTTGTTTTTAATGAAACTTGTATAAAAAAATGGATTTCTGCCCAAATACACACACGCACAAAACACACACACACACACACACACACATATATATATATATATATATATATATATATATATATATATATATATATATATATATATAAATGAACAAACTTCGATAGATATAATTATTTCATGAAAAAATGTTGTCAGATAAAAAAGTTAGAGAAATGTAAGGACCTGAAAAGCACATGTGAAGGAAATGTCTGACAGCTAAATATATTTCCCGTTGAAGTTATATGTCGTAGCTTCGCTCAAAAAGTTCAAATGTTATAATAATTCGATGTTCAATGTGTCTCCAAGTTCCAAATAGAGCTGAATACCTGCACCAGATTTGGTGCCACATCAATGACAAGTATCCTATTATTATAAGATATTATTCGCGTGTTCTGAGTAATGACAGTGGTCATCCGGCCTCTAATGGAAACTTTATTGGCAGATACCAGTTCCATGAAGAATTTGTTCAAAATATGGTTTCGACTTTCTTAAGACATCATCAGAGTAGGTACAGAAAAATGGTGAGTTTCCTAGATCTGGTGACTGTTGTGACGTAGAGGAAGTGAGATATGTTCCTGATTTCTACAATCTGCCAAAAATGCATAGACGCTTCAAGAAATGAAAATCTTTTTTTTTTCGTAGTTTTTACACTTTTACCGGTGGGGGACCCTAAGGGATGTTGTGTATTGCGGAAAACTGACTATATTGGTGGCCTTTAGACAAGAAATGGATGTGGCATCAATGCCAGCGAACACTTTGGCCAACGTTGCCCAAGCAGGAGTTCGCCGCACTAATAAATGCCCGAAAAGTGAAAGCCACCATTTTAAGCATCTCTTGTGACTGTAGAGTCCAGAGGTAACTTGTATTAATCTCGTGATGTCTGAACAAATTTAGTCTTACAATATTTATACAAGTTTTTCCTTTCCGGAAGTGTGTATACATTTTTGGCGAAACACACACACACACACACACACACACACACACACACACACATATATATATATATATATATATATATTAAAATTTGTGTATTTAGGCAGCAAATTCTCTTTTAGACATGTCTGATTGAATAAATTACAGACATTATGTCTGCTAATTTTTAACAAAATTCGTTCATACTCACGAATAACCTTCCGTGTATTGATATTAAAGGATGTGAGAAATGTGTTATAGCTGTTTAAATTTATTTTATTTTCATTTCCCAAGTACTTTCGATAGATAGATAGATAGATAGATAGATAGATAGATAGATAGATAGATAATGAACAGACTGAGATAGATAGATAGATAGATAGATAGATAGATAGATAGATAGATAGATAGATAGTGAATAAACTTAGTGAATCGACTAAGATAAACAGATATGAACAACTGAGATAGATAGATAGATAGATAGATAGATAGATAGATAGATAGATAGATAGTGAATAAACTTAGATAATGAATAGACTGAGATAGATAGACAGATAGATATGAACAGACTGAGATAGATAGATAGATAGATAGATAGATAGATAGAGAACAGACCGAGAGAGACGGACAGAGTGAGAGAGAGAAGAAAAGTGATAAAATAAGGATGTCTGCCATGTTCAGATCTACAAACTGACCGATCAATAACATATAGCGAAATTTGACTTTTTTTTTTTCGTTCTATTTGTCTCCAATATTTTCTCAACTTAATTAACATTCTTCCTCGAATAATTAATTCATCAATTTTTAATCAGGAGTTTATTTTTATTTCATTATTTTTTTTTTAATTATCCTACCTGAATTAAAAACCCAAAATGAATTTTCGCTTGCGTTTTACTTTTGCAATTCAAAAGTATTTTCTACCCTTCGGCAAAAGAACGCAGCCAACAATAAACTCTATTCGTGTAGAATATGAAAATCATCTGTCGGAATCAAAATCAAAAAAGAAATCATAAACTGTTCAGAAAATAAATAAACCATATCTGTATTCAATGTGAGGAATATGCTATCAGAATGAGAAGTCCAAAAAGAGTTTTCCTTTCTCTCGAAATAACATATTCTTTGAGAATTTAGGCATTGAATAATATAGATCTATATGTCTCTTTTATAATAATCCTTTCTAGTTCTTGAATCAGTTTTATTGTTGTTAAGTTGAAATTCATCAATATATTATACATCCCTTATATGGGGACGCTTATTTTGCAGAAAAAACTCCATAGCTACAACGGATAAATTTAAAATTTTAAAATAATTATAACAGGGCGCGTTCTCACAACGAAATGCAGATTTTATCACAGTTAAAATAAGTTTGTCGTTGTACTTCACCCCTGAGGATGATCTTGGGGGAGACTGAAACGTACTTGGGTCGGAAAAAACTATGTCGGCTTCCTTGATGAATTTCACGTTAACATCAAGAAATTGATTAGGGAACAGGAAATGATTATTATAAAAATAGACATAATATGTCGATGTAATTCAATGAAACATGGTTGAATGAAAATATGCTGCCTATACTATATATATATATATATATAAGTGATAGAAATCTTTAGGAGAATTTGAGATAATTATAATTAAGTAATTCATCAAGTCTAGAAAAACTCAACAGAATGCAGAAAGCACTAGACGGCCGTTTCGTCCTATATTTGGGACTCATCAGGAGTGTGCATCCACTACCGAGAATTGAAACCCGGACAGTTAGGTTGTCAAGCAAACGTCATACCAACATTATCAACAGGCCTTGGTGACGTAGAGGTAGAGACTTAGACTCGATATAGCGCTGCTCGATCACACACACACACACATACTTACATATATATATATATATAGATAGATAGATAGATAGATAGATAGATAGATAGATAGATAAACCAGGTGAGCCAGACAAACCTACCCATGCGTTTCCCTTTGCCTCTTTAGCCGGCTTTCCCTGACGATCCGTTGAGGTGAAACCTGGGTAGGTTTGTCTGGCTCACTAGGTTTATCTAGGTCTGCTCTACGGTTGTATTGAGCTCTTTTGTAAATTAGTTGTTTACTCGTGTCGGGTTTTTTTTCTTTGGGCTTCAAACCTGTAACTGTGCGATTTTTTTCGACAGACTTTCATGTTTCTAGCTCTTTCTTTTTTTAAAAACTTTTTTTCCCTGGAGATTGATTTGATTATTGACAAATCAAAAATTCGAAGGTTTTTCGAAACGAGTATAGTTACCTATATTTTTATTTTATATATATATATATATATATATATATATATATATATATATATAATGTGTGTGTTTAGGCGGCATTTTTTTCATTAATGCATGTTTCATTAAATAATATAGTTTTGTCTATTTATCAGACGATATGAAAGGAATATGCTTTAAAATAAATAGACAAAAACTTGTCTATATTATTTAATAAAACGTACATTAATATATATATATATATATATATATATATATATATATATATATATATATATACAAACACATATATATACCTATGTTCAAAAAATATAAGGTAACATCAATCAGGGAAATGATGAATTTTTACTGATATTAATTCTTTCTCTCTCTCTCTCTCTCTCTCTCTCTCTCTCTATATATATATATATATATATATATATATATATATATATACCAATGAAATGAGAACTAATCATATATAAATTCAAACGTTTACAAAATTAATTTAAAAATAGTGCTCAATACAATAGTAAAGCCATATTTTTTATTATAGGATATTACAGTGGAACATATGTAAAACCGCTACATAAATGCATTCATGTTTCGATGTATATTATCGCATCTCATCAGGCGATAGTAAATGTTTGTAAGTTATATTAAAAATTGTAATAACCCCCATTTACTACCTCATTTACTGTTATAATAAAGTGTATATATATATATATATATATATATGTGTGTGTGTGTGTGTGTGTGTGTGTGTGTGTGTGTGTGTGTGTGTGTGTGTGTATAGAATAACGTAATATACCAAGCCTCTGTAAAAATCAGCTGATAACGAAGAAACAATATGCATAGGAGTTATTGAAGGGCCCTGGAAACAAAGAAACTATGCATACAAAACATCATTTACAATTATTAATACGCGAAAAGCACATTGCTTTCTAAACATATCTGGAGGGTTAAATACAAAAAACAAATCACACCAAAATATCATGGAAAATAAGGAAAACAGATCAGCCTACATGAATAAATCCAAAGACTGTAAACTCTGTTTGGATGAGAAAATAGTGATACTTACCTTCCCAGACCAACACAACCTACTAAATAAACGATCAGAACTCATCTCAAAATGCAGACACGAAAAAATATTTTACTGCGTTGTTTAAAAATCTCAAACTGAAAACGAACAAGAATAAACAAAAATAAATAAATAATATACAGAAATAAACAAAATAAATGACTCCAAACCAATAAATAAATAAAGTAAATAATAAACAAATTAACAAACCACGAACGTACATTATATTCGTTCGTGGTTAACACAAGTAAACGTAATAATAACAACCAACAATGAAATAATCAATAATAAATTTTTTAAAAAGTTAACACTCTAAATAGCCCCAAAACTGCATCCAGATCCATAATTATTCCCACTTAATAGTCCCTAAAATATTTCGAAACATAATCGTTAGCGCCCACCAAAATAACCATTAGAAAAATACAATAGATTACACAAAATGAATCACTGATCTACATATATAAATAATCAAGCAAAGACACTGCGTATATGACAAGAGAGACAGAGAAAAACAACGCATGACGTAACTAGCGAGATTGAGTAAATGGTTGGCGGCACACAGTTATGGAAACATAAGAAAAAGATAAAATTTATTAAGTGCTACAAAGGACTGAAAATTGTGGAGAGTCATGGTCGCCAAAGCCTTGAAGGGAAACGGCACATAGAAGAAGAAGAATGAGCTTGAGTAAATGGATGGAGGAAGAAGGTTTAGGAGAGATAAGAAAGGGATAAAATTTATTAAGAGCTAAAAAGTACAGGATATTATGGAGAGCCAAGATCGCCAACTTCCTGAAGGGACACGTCACATAGTAGAAGAATAAGCTTGCATAAATGGATGGAGGAACAAGGTTTACGAGAGATAACAAAATTTTTTAAATTTATTATAAGCTACAAGGGACAGGAAATTGTGGAGAGCCGTAATCCCCAACGTCCTGACGGGACATAGCATAAAGAAAAAAAGGAGTTTGAGTCTATGGATGGCAGAACAAAGTTTAGGAGAGCTAACAAAAAGACAACATTTATTACGAGCTACAACATACAGGAAATTGTGGAGAGCTATGATCGTCAACGGTTTGAAGGGACACGGTATATAGATGAAGAAGAATGAGCTTGAGTAAATGGAGGGAGGGAGAAGATTTAGGAGATATAAAAAAATACATTTATTAAGAGCTAGAAAGGATAGGAAATTGTGGAGAGCCATGATCGCCTACGTCCTGAAGGGACACGGCACATAGAAGAAGATGATGAATGAGCTGGAGAAAATGGATGGAAGAAGAAGGTATAGGAGATATAACTAAAAGTCATTAATTAAAAGCTACAAAGGACGAGAAATTGTGGAGAGCCATGATCATCAAAGTACTGAAGGGACACGGCACAAAGAAGAAGAAGAAGAAGAAGAAGAAGAAGAATGAGATTGAGTAAATGGATGGAGGAAGAAGGTTTAGGAAAGATAACAAAAAGACAAAATATATTAAGAGCTAGAAAAGACAGGACATTGTGGAGAACCATGATCGCCTACGTCCTGAAGCGTAAGACAATAAATAACAAGAAGGTAAAAAGGATAAGGCTAATGAGACAAGCCAACTTATTTTCTTCTAAATTATTCCAAATTTTACAAGTAAACGAATGTACAAAAGAGACGGTGATTAAAATAAGCAAAGACGTTTATTGTGAGCGAATGTGCTGATGTGAATGACATCGAAGTAAGAACTATGGATGGCTAAAATGTGTCGTTCTGCAAATCGATTACCAATACGACTGAAACGCAATCGAGGAATTTTTCTCTGCCGAATGTTTTGGACGATTGCCGAAAGCCTCGCCGTGTGCGATCTTGTGATCGGAATAAATTTGCATATTTGCACCTCCGCTGGAAGCAAGCGGCATTGGTTGAAGAACTCACCCTCGCAGATGTAGCCGACCGAGTGGGACCTGACGTGTGTGGATGCTTTCGTTTCAGCGAGAGTTTCTTTGCCCAGCGGATCAGCGAAGAACTTGAACTGCCAAGCGAGTCAAAAAAAAAAAAAATGTCTCAAATATTTAACTCTCTTTTTATATGACTCTATAGCTCAGAGCCACCACAGATATGCGGAGTGGGGGGGGGAATAAAATGTTAAATGAGGAAGGGACATATCACGTTGAAACACGGTTTCTCGTACGATTACCGAAGTTAAGCAACGTCAAACCTGGTCAGTACTAAGATGGGGGACTACTTGGGTGTTGTAAGCTTGGAAGTGCTCCAGCTATGGCTTATATCTACATTACGTTGAAAAAGCCGGTTCTCTTACGATTACCAAAGTTACAACGTCAAACCTGGTCAGTACTAAGATGGGGGACTACTTGGGTGTTGTAAGCTTGGAAGTGCTCCAGCTATGGCTTATATCTACATTACGTTGAAACACAGGTTCCCTTTACAATTACCGAAGTTAAGCAACGTCAAACCTGGTCAGTACTAAGATGGGGACTACTTGGTTGGAAGCTTGGAAGTGCTCCAGCTATGGCTTATATCTACATTACGTTGAAAAGCCGGTTCTCTTACGATTACCAAAGTTAAGCAACGTCAAACCTGGTCAGTACTAAGATGGGGACTACTTGGGTGTTGTAAGCTTGGAAGTGCTACAGCTATGGCTTATATCTACATTACGTTGAAAAGCCGGTTCTCTTACGATTACCAAAGTTAAGCAACGTCAAACCTGGTCAGTACTAAGATGGGGGACTACTTGGGTGTTGTAAGCTTGGAAGTGCTCCAGCTATGGCTTATATCTACATTACGTTGAAAAGCCGGTTCTCTTACGATTACCAAAGTTAAGCAACGTCAAACCTGGTCAGTACTAAGATGGGGACTACTTGGGTGTTGTAAGCTTGGAAGTGCTCCAGCTATGGCTTATATCTACATTACGTTGAAAAGCCGGTTCTCTTACGATTACCAAAGTTAAGCAACGTCAAACCTGGTCAGTACTAAGATGGGGGACTACTTGGGTGTTGTAAGCTTGGAAGTGCTACAGCTTTATTTATATCTACATTACGTTGAAAAGCCGGTTCTCTTACGATTACCAAAGTTAAGCAACGTCAAACCTGGTCAGTACTAAGATGGGGGACTACTTGGGTGTTGTAAGCTTGGAAGTGCTACAGCTTTGGCTTATATCTACATTACGTTGAAAAGCCGGTTCTCTTACGATTACCAAAGTTAAGCAACGTCAAACCTGGTCAGTACTAAGATGGGGGACCACTTGGGTGTTGTAAGCTTGGAAGTGCTCCAGCTATGGCTTATATCTACATTACGTTGAAAAGCCGGTTCTCTTACGATTACCAAAGTTAAGCAACGTCAAACCTGGTCAGTACTAAGATGGGGACTACTTGGGTGTTGTAAGCTTGGAAGTGCTACAGCTATGGCTTATATCTACATTACGTTGAAAAGCCGGTTCTCTTACGATTACCAAAGTTAAGCAACGTCAAACCTGGTCAGTACTAAGATGGGGACTACTTGGGTGTTGTAAGCTTGGAAGTGCTCCAGCTATGGCTTATATCTACATTACGTTGAAAAGCCGGTTCTCTTACGATTACCAAAGTTAAGCAACGTCAAACCTGGTCAGTACTAAGATGGGGGACTACTTGGGTGTTGTAAGCTTGGAAGTGCTACAGCTATGGCTTATATCTACATTACGTTGAAAAAGCCGGTTCTCTTACGATTACCAAAGTTAAGCAACGTCAAACCTGGTCAGTACTAAGATGGGGGACTACTTGGGTGTTGTAAGCAACTTGGAAGTGCTCCAGCTATGGCTTATATCTACATTACGTTGAAAAGCCGGTTCTCTTACGATTACCAAAGTTAAGCAACGTCAAACCTGGTCAGTACTAAGATGGGGACTACTTGGGTGTTGTAAGCTTGGAAGTGCTACAGCTATGGCTTATATCTACATTACGTTGAAAAGCCGGTTCTCTTACGATTACCAAAGTTAAGCAACGTCAAACCTGGTCAGTACTAAGATGGGGGACTACTTGGGTGTTGTAAGCTTGGAAGTGCTCCAGCTATGGCTTATATCTACATTACGTTGAAAAGCCGGTTCTCTTACGATTACCAAAGTTTAAACGTCAAACCTGGTCAGTACTAAGATGATGGGGACTACTTGGGTGTTGTAACTTGGAAGTGCTCCAGCTATGGCTTATATCTACATTACGTTGAAAAGCCGGTTCTCTTACGATTACCAAAGTTAAGCAACGTCAAACCTGGTCAGTACTAAGATGGGGACTACTTGGGTGTTGTAAGCTTGGAAGTGCTACAGCTTTGGCTTATATCTACATTACGTTGAAAAAGCCGGTTCTCTTACGATTACCAAAGTTAAGCAACGTCAAACCTGGTCAGTACTAAGATGGGGGACTACTTGGGTGTTGTAAGTTGGAAGTGCTACAGCTTTTGGCTTATATCTACATTACGTTGAAAAGCCGGTTCTCTTACGATTACCAAAGTTAAGCAACGTCAAACCTGGTCAGTACTAAGATGGGGACCACTTGGGTGTTGTAAGCTTGGAAGTGCTCCAGCTATGGCTTATATCTACATTACGTTGAAAAGCCGGTTCTCTTACGATTACCAAAGTTAAGCAACGTCAAACCTGGTCAGTACTAAGATGGGGGACTACTTGGGTGTTGTAAGCTTGGAAGTGCTACAGCTTTGGCTTATATCTACATTACGTTGAAAAGCCGGTTCTCTTACGATTACCAAAGTTAAGCAACGTCAAACCTGGTCAGTACTAAGATGGGGACCACTTGGGTGTTGTAAGCTTGGAAGTGCTCCAGCTATGGCTTATATCTACATTACGTTGAAAAGCCGGTTCTCTTACGATTACCAAAGTTAAGCAACGTCAAACCTGGTCAGTACTAAGATGGGGGACTACTTGGGTGTTGTAAGCTAAGCTACAGCTTTGGCTTATATCTACATTACGTTGAAAAGCCGGTTCTCTTACGATTACCAAAGTTATGTCAAACCTGGTCAGTACTAAGATGGGGACCACTTGGGTGTTGTAAGTTTGGAACGTTGCTTATATCTACATTACGTTGAAAAGCCGGTTCTCTTACGATTACCAAAGTTAAGCAACGTCAAACCTGGTCAGTACTAAGATGGGGACCACTTGGGTGTTGTAAGCTTGGAGGTGCTCCAGCTATGGCTCATATCTAAAGGTTGATTGCAAAAATAATGACGTAATAATGTCATTTTTAACGTCAAAGAACGACATTATTACGTCATTATTTTTACCAACCGAATATAATACGTTGAAACACAGGTTCCCTTACAATTACCAAAGTTAAGCAACGTCAAACCTGGTCAGTACTAAGATGGGGACTACTTGGGTGTTGTAAGCTTGGAAGTGCTACAGCTTTGGCTTATATCTACATTACGTTGAAAAGCCGGTTCTCTTACGATTACCAAAGTTAAGCAACGTCAAACCTGGTCAGTACTAAGATGGGGACTACTTGGGTGTTGTAAGCTTGGAAGTGCTCCAGCTATGGCTTATATCTACATTACGTTGAAAAGCCGGTTCTCTTACGATTACCAAAGTTAAGCAACGTCAAACCTGGTCAGTACTAAGATGGGGGACTACTTGGGTGTTGTAGCTTGGAAGTGCTACAGCTTTGGCTTATATCTACATTACGTTGAAAAGCCGGTTCTCTTACGATTACCAAAGTTAAGCAACGTCAAACCTGGTCAGTACTAAGATGGGGACCACTTGGGTGTTGTAAGCTTGGAAGTGCTCCAGCTATGGCTTATATCTACATTACGTTGAAAAGCCGGTTCTCTTACGATTACCAAAGTTAAGCAACGTCAAACCTGGTCAGTACTAAGATGGGGGACTACTTGGGTGTTGTAAGCTTGGAAGTGCTACAGCTTTGGCTTATATCTACATTACGTTGAAAAGCCGGTTCTCTTACGATTACCAAAGTTAAGCAACGTCAAACCTGGTCAGTACTAAGATGGGGACCACTTGGGTGTTGTAAGCTTGGAAGTGCTCCAGCTATGGCTTATATCTACATTACGTTGAAAAGCCGGTTCTCTTACGATTACCAAAGTTAAGCAACGTCAAACCTGGTCAGTACTAAGATGGGGACCACTTGGGTGTTGTAAGCTTGAGGTGCTCCAGCTATGGCTCATATCTATTGGGTTGGTGCAAAAATAATGACGTAATAATGTCATTTTTTAACGTCAAAGAACGACATTATTACGTCATTATTTTTGCACCAACCGAATATAATACGTTGAAACACAGGTTCCCTTACAATTACCAAAGTTAAGCAACGTCAAACCTGGTCAGTACTAAGATGGGGGACTACTTGGGTGTTGTAAGCTTGGAAGTGCTACAGCTATGGCTTATATCTACATTACGTTGAAAAGCCGGTTCTCTTACGATTACCAAAGTTAAGCAACGTCAAACCTGGTCAGTACTAAGATGGGGGACTACTTGGGTGTTGTAAGCTTGGAAGTGCTCCAGCTATGGCTTATATCTACATTACGTTGAAAAGCCGGTTCTCTTACGATTACCAAAGTTAAGCAACGTCAAACCTGGTCAGTACTAAGATGGGGACTACTTGGGTGTTGTAAGCTTGGAAGTGCTACAGCTTTGGCTTATATCTACATTACGTTGAAAAGCCGGTTCTCTTACGATTACCAAAGTTAAGCAACGTCAAACCTGGTCAGTACTAAGATGGGGGACTACTTGGGTGTTGTAAGCTTGGAAGTGCTCCAGCTATGGCTTATATCTATTAGGTTGGTGCAAAAAATAATGACGTAATAATGTCATTTTTAACGTCAAAGAACGACATTATTATGTCATTATTTTTGCACCAACCGAATATAATACGTTGAAACACAGGTTCCTTACAATTACCGAAGTTAAGCAACGTCAAACCTGGTCAGTACTAAGATGGGGGACTACTTGGGTGTTGTAAGCTTGGAAGTGCTCCAGCTATGGCTTATATCTATTAGGTTGGTGCAAAAATAATGACGTAATAATGTCATTTTTTAACGTCAAAGAACGACATTATTATGTCATTATTTTTGCACCAACCGAATATAATACGTTGAAACACAGGTTCCCTTACAATTACCGAAGTTAAGCAACGTCAAACCTGGTCAGTACTAAGATGGGGGACTACTTGGGTGTTGTAAGCTTGGAAGTGCTACAGCTTTGGCTTATATCTACATTACGTTGAAAAGCCGGTTCTCTTACGATTACCAAAGTTAAGCAACGTCAAACCTGGTCAGTACTAAGATGGGGGACTACTTGGGTGTTGTAAGCTTGGAAGTGCTACAGCTTTGGCTTATATCTACATTACGTTGAAAAGCCGGTTCTCTTACGATTACCAAAGTTAAGCAACGTCAAACCTGGTCAGTACTAAGATGGGGGACCACTTGGGTGTTGTAAGCTTGGAGGTGCTCCAGCTATGGCTCATATCTATTAGGTTGGTGCAAAAATAATGACGTAATAATGTCATTTTTTAACGTCAAAGAACGACATTATTACGTCATTATTTTTGCACCAACCGAATATAATACGTTGAAACACAGGTTCCCTTACAATTACCAAAGTTAAGCAACGTCAAACCTGGTCAGTACTAAGATGGGGGACTACTTGGGTGTTGTAAGCTTGGAAGTGCTCCAGCTATGGCTTATATCTACATTACGTTGAAACACAGGTTCCCTTACAATTACCGAAGTTAAGCAACGTCAAACCTGGTCAGTACTAAGATGGGGGACTACTTGGGTGTTGTAGCTTGGAAGTGCTCCAGCTAAGGCTTATATCTACATTACGTTGAAACACAGGTTCCCTTACAATTACCAAAGTTAAGCAACGTCAAACCTGGTCAGTACTAAGATGGGGGACTACTTGGGTGTTGTAAGCTTGGAAGTGCTCCAGCTAAGGCTTATATCTACATTACGTTGAAACACAGGTTCCCTTACAATTACCAAAGTTAAGCAACGTCAAACCTGGTCAGTACTAAGATGGGAGACCACTTGGGTGTTGTAAGCTTGGAAGTGCTCCAGCTAAGGCTTATATCCACATTACGTTGAAACACAGGTTCCCTTACAATTACCAAAGTTAAGCAACGTCAGACCTGGTCAGTACTTAGATGGTAAGTTGGAAGTGCGGCAACTCTGGCTTATATGTACATCACATTGAAACACAGGTTCTCTTACGATTACCAAAGTTAAGCAACGTCAAACTTGGTTAGTATCTAGATGAGTGACCGCTGGGGAATACCAGGCGCTGTAAGCTTCGATATGCGGCAGCTATGTCTGATATCTACATCACGTTAAAACATCGTTTTTCTTACATTCACCGAAGTTAAGAAACGTCAAACCTGCTCAGTACCTAGATGGGTGACCACTTGGGAATACCAGGTGCTGTAACCTTGAATGCGGCATAAGCTATGGCTTATATCCACATCACGTTGAAATACCAGTTCCGTTATGATTACCGAAGTTTTTATCTTTTTATACATGTATTGAGCACTTTTTTAATACTACTGTATACTGATCTAATTCAATTCTGACCATTTACTTCTTTATAATATATATATATATATATATATAATCGACTCTCCCGTCGAATTCGACGTATGAGGGTCAAGCAGATCAGTTCCCAGGAAAGCGACAGCCCGACAACAGCACATGAGATTTGATTATAGTGGTGAAGGTTCCGTGCAGGACCATCCACACTTTTTGAAGGGCCGTATACAGAGACCTGGTGCACTACGTGCCACAAGGTCCCCAAACGACCCCTCGAAGGTTTGGAATTCAGAGTTGTCCTTCTCCTAGACTAGTTGCCATCCAAGGCTATAGAACCCAGTCTGTCTTGCTATTTAGCCATAGCTGGAGGGAGAAGAAGAGGAATCACACCTTTCCCAAGGATATTTGCAAGTAAGTGAAAGTAATGGATTCGACTGGAATTCGAACTCGGCTCTCTGATTTCTCAATCCAAGCCGCTATCCATTATTCCACCCTGCCTATAATGAAAACGTTTTTTCACGTCTGTCTGCTTCGAAGTTTCGTGGCTACATAGATGTAACTAATCTTCAGAACAGTTAAACTGCTGATATTTCTCGATTATTTTCTACTTTTATTGCAGTGTGAGTGTGTTACTTTCCTTTTCGCTTGATGGCTGTTGATTGGTTGCTGACTTCTTTTCTTCCTTCCTTTTTTTCCTTTAATATTTCTTTTATTCTTTCCTCACCTTCTCCGTTGATCTCTAGTTTATTGCTATTGTTTTGGTCATTTAATTTAGGTTATGGTTTGTGTGTGTGTGTATGTATGTTTGTGCGGGTGTATATTTATGTATGTGCCTATGCATTTGCACGCATGTGCGCATACATATACAAAAACATGCACACGCACACACATTCATCCGCACATGTACATCTGTGTGTTTGTATATGCAAATCTATGCGTTTGCGCGTGTGTGTTTGTGTTAACTGTATATGTATTTTTAGTAGATTGTATTATTTAACTTTACTTTGTGTTTGATAAGTCTTTAGTGTTTACTTGTATGAAAGAATAGATTTTTTTGGTGATGTTAAATCAATCGTTTCTTTTGTATATTTTCGTTGGTTTATGTTTAGTATGCTACTAAACTTTGGTATATTTGCTATGGTTTTGACCATTTAGTTTCGGTTCTGGTTGAATTTTTGTGTGAGTATGTGTTTTTGTGTGGGTGCGTGTTCATGCGTCTGCTTGTGCATGTGCGCGCATAAATGCATACATATATACAAATATGCACGTATATGTTTGTGAGTTCGTGTGTACGCGTCTAACAGTGCGTTTGTTTTTGTGCATGTATTTATGTGGGTGTGTTTGTACTTTCGCGCCCCTACATCCATTCCCGCTTTTTTATTCACTTTTCTATTTTCATTTTTTTATGTTTACTGTTTGTATGTTTTCGCGTTTTGTAAAGAGTGTAGTTGTGGTAATTTGCCCGTGTTTTGTGTGAATGGGTATTGTTTTGTTGGTTATTATTTTGTTGATGTTGTGGGGTGTTGTGAAGAGTGTGTGTTTTATAAGGGGTGTAGTTGTGGTGATTTGTATATTGGGTTTTGTGTGTTTTGTATGGTTGGGTATTATTTATCGATATTGTGTCTACAATTTTCTGGTTCGATTGTGTTTGGGATTGGTATGGATGTTATGTTGGTTTGTGTTTGTGGTGGGATTGCGTTTTTGTTGTATTTCTTTCTTTTCTTTGTATATTAGTATTTAGGTAGCAAAATAGATGTTTATTTAAATGTCTACATTTCCCCATTATTTCATTCCTCTTGTTCAATAAGTTGTTTTGATTCTTAAAGGTGATGACTGTTCATTTTTCCTTCATCATAGAAAGAGATATGAATAAAAAAAAAAGAAGAAATTATGATATTGTTATTTTTGTGTTCTTTGATTCCCATTGGTTAATCAGGCTTCACGTTATTTGACTTGTTAAAAAACGTTAGTATAATTTATGGTGTTCAGTATTCAAAGAGAGACCAAGTTTCTTTTCGAAGCTCCAAGAAATTAACGGTTAATTAAAAAAAGAAGTTAAATTATATTCATAAGTTTGTGGGGAGTGTGTGTATGTCTGTGAGAGAATCTAATAGATATTAACTGCATTTGTTGGTTGACTGCATTTTGATTAGGGGACATTGTTTCGTAAGTACCATTTGTGGTAGATAAGCATACGTTAGATTCCTTAAGAATGGATTCAATAAAGGTTGATGATGTAATATAGAGTTTTTGACGTGTGTCTACACTTGGTATAATATTTATCAGGGCTCCATCGAAGTACTTTCGATGTAAAGAATTATTTCATCCCAATTTGCACACACACACACACACACACACACACACACACATATATATATATATATATATATATATATATATATATTATTTCTGCATACATACACATATCATTAAAGATGACAGACAAGATACTACGATTAAGCTTTTTATTTAATTTTTCTTGTGTTTGAGCAAGTGATTTCTTTTTTGTACACTGTGTGTAGAAACTGGCCAAATGTTCTGTAATTTCGAGCGCTTTTGGCTATATTTTTAGCCATTATCAAGGATGATTTTATTTTAGCTTTTTAACTAGGTGTATGGGTTGTGTGTATGTTTTTAGAGTTATAGGGATGTTTTAGTTTCCGGACGCAGTCAGCACATTGTGGCTTTGTTCGTAGTTAATATTGTTAAGAGTTGGCCTTTTCTTTTTTTTATTATTAAAGCTTCCATTATTTTTAGTCTTTTTTTTTTTTTACAGGTGGATGCAGTTAATATATTTGTGTTTTCTACTAGTATGTTTCTAATGGAGTCTGGTAAGTTTGTGTGTGTGTTTAAATGGGTTCTAATGGAGCTGTGATCAGATAGGTGTAATGTAAGACGTCTGGATAAGCATGTAGTTGTGTAACCGATGTAATTATTTATGAGCCCGGTTTGATCAGGAACACAGTTCCTTAAGGAGCATTTGAACTCATAGATAATGTTCGTTCGTTGTAATTTTGACTTGGTGTTGTTATTTTGGAGGATAAGATTCATTTAAAAGAACCAATAGGGTTTGCCTGTCTACTTAATTTTTTATTGTCTTTTTTAATTTTAGGTTAAGGTGTTGAGTGTTGATTATATTTTTGTGATTTTTGTTCAAGTACTTTCGGCTTTCGCAGTCATTATCATGAACCGATAACGAGGCCGCAAAAAATGATTGCGATTTTTTTATTTATTAATTTTCTTCGTGTGGATGAGTGTTATAGTTCTTACATTCCTTGTTTGAAGTTGTTTGTTAAAATGAAAAAATACGATTTCTTCGCGTGTATGTGTAAGAAAAAATACAAGAGAAAAAGTGTGGAGGAAAGTGTAAGTGTCACGTAGCTTGGTCAGGAAGTCGGGTCAATGAGTAAGGGAATTTATTTTAAGTCGTGAAGTGTTACTAATTCTGGGAAACTGTTGACGTTGTATCTCCCTATTGCTTTGCTTGTTGTTCATGATGACGGTCGTCTTTGAGTATAGAATCCAGAGGTTAGCAGTGAATATTTCGAAGACAGTAGAAAAACGTAGCTCAGGTTAGCTGTGGATATCCCGGTAAAAGTAGCAGAGCATAGTTCTTCCTTCTGTTCCTCTTCGCCTGACAAGCTGGCACTGGACATTCGGATAGAGTAAAAAAATGGCCGCCTTTATACACGACGGATTGAATATTCTACGTCTTCTGATTGGTTAACCTTCTATTGGTGGACTATAAAGTGTGTCAAATCATTTGGGCTAGCTCACTAGTTACATAATGTATCCAAAAATTGTAACATTGCTTTGTTTAGAAACTTTGCCTATATACCCTTCAAAGGAATCACAAACCTGTTGGTTGAAAAATGTTAAATATTTATTTTCAAAGTATGTATTAACCGGAAGGATGCGTGAATCCTTCAAACTTTGTCATTTGGTGTTTGTCTGTCTTACTGTTTATTTCTGTTTTCGCTCCACAAATAAGATCTTTCCTGTCGCACATGTGACCATTAATTCATGCAAGACGCTCATGAATGGGAAATTAAAGAACATTAATAAAAAGATTGTCAGCTAATGTGCTTTTTCATAGCATAAAAGAGCGCTTCCTTAACGACCATTTTTGTCTAGTGAATGCGTCGATCTAAATCGATAAATTGGTATTTACTTTGCTTTTCTTGGCGATTCTTTTCGTGACACGGATTGTAGCATATATCGTGAACATACAATTGCTTTCCTCGAGCCCACATGGGAACTGAACAGGAACCAGGCTTCGTTATCTCGGACTGCTAGTCGGAATAATTCTGCTTTTTACACGATATTCGACAATGAGATTTCAATCGACAGTTATTCAATGCGCGCCTCAAACGCATTGTTGTTGTGAATATAAGCAAGGAAAGTAATTACAATGGCAGGAAACTTGAGATTTCACTCTCTCTCTCTCTCTCTCTCTCTCCCTCCCTCCCTCTCTCTCTCTCTCTCTCTCTCTCTTAGTTCTTTCCATTTTTTTCTAGCTTTCATTTAGCTTTCTTTTCATTCTTGCTATTTCACTCTTGTATTTATTTTTCTTTTTTTCTGTCGTTCTTTCTTTCTTTCGCACCCAGTCTTGAGCTTCTTTCTTTCTTTCTTATTTCTATTTTTTTCATATTGTTCTTTCTTTTTTCATTTTTCCTATATCTTTTATCTTCTGTTTCTTTCTTTTTTTTATTTTTCTATTTCTTTACTTATCTTTCTTTCTTTCTTTCTTTCTTTCTCACCCAGTCTTGAGCTTCTTTCTTTCTTTTTATTTCTATTTTTTTCATATTGTTCTTTCTTTTTTCATTTTTCCTATATCTTTTGTTTCTTTCTTTTTTTATTTTTCTATTTCTTTCCTTATCTTTCTTTCTTTCTTTCTTTCTTTCTTTCTTTCTTTCTTTCTTTCTTTCTCACCTAGTCTTGAGCTTCTTTCTTTCTTTCTTTCTTATTTCCATTTTTTCCTTATTGTTCTTTCTTTTTTCATTTTTCCCATATCGTTTATCTTTCATTTTTTGTTTCTTTTATTTTTTGTTTCTTTTATTTTTCTATTTCTTTCCTTATCTTTCTTTCTTTCTTTCTTTCTTCATTTTTCCATTTCTATTTTATCGTTCTTTCATTATTTATTTTTTCAGTTTTCTATTTCGTTTAATTTTCTTTGTTCCTTTGTCCATTCTTTTCTTATTGGTATATCGGTTTTTCTTTCTTTATTTCTTTCTTCATGTTGTAGCATACCCACGGACGATAATGGGTATGTCCCCATTCACATAAATAAAATGTTGGCCTGCAGTTGGAGATTTGTCGCCAGCTGTACTGGTCAAACTCTCTGCCTAGAGAGGATCCCCAGACGAGTCTATGTCGAAGGGCAGAGTCTCGTCTCGGGAAAATGCTACTCATTAAATTCGGCCTTGTGCCACATCTGACCGCGCGGGGCGGTTGGTAGATATCCTGCAGTTGGAGATGCATATGAGTCATTCCTTGACTCACTTCTAGCAGTTGACTAGTTCTTTTACGCGCCGCTGGCGAATCTTATATGTTGTTCGTGTCCTAAGTATTATCCTTCATTGGCAACTTTCGCGTGATTATTCTATTCAGTAACCTTCCCTACGTTATAACACTTCATCTTTCCATTTCTTTTCTTTTCTTTCTTTCTTTCTTTCATTCTTTCTTTCTTCATTTTTCCATTTCTTTTTTATCTTTCTTTCTTTCTTTCTTTCTTTCTTGTTTTTTTCCATTTCTTTTATCTTTCGTTGTTTTTCATTTTCCATTTCTTTTTTTCTTTCTTTCTTTCTTTCTTTCTTGTTTTTTCCATTTCTTTTATCGTTCTTTCTTTCTTCATTTTTCTTTTATCTTTCTTTCTCTCTTCATTTTTCCATTTCTTTTCTTATCTTTCTTTCTTTCTTTCTTGTCCACGTTGAGGCGGACGGGTCACTGTAAATCTGTTAAATCATCCCACGTTCCACTAGTTAGGCTATTCGGACCACAGATTGTTTGTGACCGGTTGGCTTTAGACTAGGCCTAGAATGAATGGATACTGGAAGTTCGATCTGTCTGCTAGACAGGTGGGACTTCCGGAAACAGCGTAGTGCAGCGGGAACTAGTGGGGGAGGTTATCGGGAATAGGTAGTGGGAGAGGCTTAAGGATAGGATTAGGTCCTTCACCACAATATAGCCAGCAGCTCGCACTAGATAAGGCTAACAAGCTGAAGTCTCTTAAGGATAATCTTCCCCGGGCGGTGGGGGATTCCCTAGAGATAGACCTAGCTAGGGAGGCCCTGCGGCGCACGGCTAGCGAGCTCTCCTAGTGCCAGGTTGTTAGGCATAAGTTAAACAAGATGTCTTGTGAAGCTGTGAATAGGGGCGCAGAATTGCGCAAGGAAGAGACTCGCTGAGGTTCCGATTGTTACATTCATGAGGTCGGAGGGACTTGCTCTGAGGTCGGCCGATGGTATGTGCGAGGCCTTTCGGCGGCATTTCCAGAGTCAGTTTACAATGGAGCCTTCTCTTCGCAGCTATTTGGCTGACTTTCCTCGGCTTTCGGCGGTTGAGCAGCTATCTGCGAGCGTGAGACCACGAAAGGCGAAATTTAAACGGCATTGCAGAGGGTCGGCAGTGGTAAGGGACTTGATGATTTACCCTATGAATTGTACTTGTTGTCGCATATCTTTGTTCCTATTTTGATTGCTGTGTTCAACGACTGGTTCCTCCAGAGATCTGTCCCTAACCGATACTCTAGGGGTGGGGATCACACTGTTGAAAAAGGACAAGGGTGCTAGGCAGGATTTAGATAATTACAGTCCCATAACTCTGCTAAACACAAAGTTTCATATTATGCCCAAGATCCTGTTGGAACGTTTGCAGTCAGCTGACGAGATTCTGATGGGACCCGAGCAGACTGGTTCTGAGAAGGGCCGAACAATTCAAAGCAACTCGATCCTACATGGTGTAAAAGACGATGAGTAAGCTGCGCTAATCCATTTGAATCAGTCCAAGTTATCTGATAAGGGTCGATCATTGATATCTGACTACTGTCCTGCAGGCTACTGGATTCGAACCCGACTTCTGCCGGTGGATTAGGCTCCTGTATCGCTTCCCTAGTGCTGGGGTTGCAGGTGAACATAAGCGATCGCGCGCTTTTGCGCAGTCTCTGTCAGTTCGCCAGGGTTGCCCGCTGTCGACCCTACTTTACGTTTTGGTGTTGGATCCTCTCCTTCGCCGGATGACTGACAGGGCGTGGTCCGGCTCTCAATGGAATCGCTGTCCCTGGTGGGGATCGAGTCAGAATTTCCGCGTATGCTGTTGACATGCCTACTTTCGTGTCGTCCCGCAGGGACATTATGGTGGTGCTGAACGCGCTTGAATGGTACCAAAAGGAGCCAAGATTAACCGCGACAAGACTTCTGGCTTGCGGTGGAGTGCCTGGAAGGCGGTCGATCTTTCGGGGCCCTTTGATTAGACTGACGGGCCTGTCTGCATTCTCGGAGTGTGGTTCGGGCCCTGGCTACAGCTGAGAAAAATTGGTCAGAAGTACAGTCAAATGTCGATGAGTCAGTCGAGATTTGTCGCTGAAGTCGTTTATCCTTGAAGGTTAAATCTGAGGCGTGTGTCCCTTACGTCTTTCCTCTCATCCTTTACTGGGTAGCTGCACTTACTCTCTGTAAGGAACGTAAGAAGGTGATCGAGCGCTTGCCTTCCTCCTTCTTGTGGGGTGGTCGCAAGCATCATGTCTACAGAGATATATGTTTCCAATGTCCGTGTTATGCGGGCTGGGAATGCCACAATTGGCGATTCATCGACACGCCTCGAGGTTGGCTTTCCTAGGACGCGCGTTGACAGAGAATTCCATTTTGAAGAGGAACGTGAAGGCCGCATTCCCATGCCTTACGATCACTCCTGATTCTCGGTCCGAGTGCCACCGTAGGACACGCGATATTCTCCTCGAGTGTCGATCGGCCCTGAGGGTCATTCTTCGGTACAGTAAACTTTCTTGGCCTAGGAGAGTCTTATGTCGGGAATTAGTGGAAGGGGTCGCGAAGGATTTGCTCTGCGACCGGTTCGGTTTGTCGGCGACCGAGTTGCGCTCTTTGTGGTCTTGAACGCCAACGGCGGATTATCTCAGCACACTTGAGTTTTCTTTTACCCGGCGGCTATCTCTCAATGACGTACCCTTCAGATGGGACTTAGCGGATTTACCTGACTGTCATAAGTGGGACCATACCTTAAAGGAAGCGGCTTCCCACGCCTTCTATCATTGTCCTCACGCGTGCCCCCTCTAGGACTATGTTGGCAAATTGACGGCTTGTATCGCTCCAGAAAAGCCTGTGTTCAATGATCGTCCATACGTGTGTGACAATGAGTCGCCCCCGTATTCTGGGGTGAAACGAATGGTGTTTCTGACGCTGTTGGTCACGGCTAGAACAGGGATTTGGACGACGCTGATGGAGAAAATCTCACGATGTGATCGCTATTCTCATCAATATCTGATCAGATTCTTTGAGCATCAGCTCAGGATGAAGATTAGAACTGATAGAAAGCGATTGGTATTGACAGATTTCAGCGAAAGGTGGGTAACTATGGCGAGCCTGGTTTGCGTGAACGGGGCCAGCTTTGATTTTCTTTTTTTAAGTCTCCCTACGTCCCAAACAGAGTGGTTTCCTGTGGGGATCTTTCCTGGTTAAGATAGACTCTTCTTGTGTACATAGTTAATGTGAGGAAGTGTCGTTCCGAGCCTGTGCCTGGTTTCTCCATATGATCCAAGTCGAGATTCCCAACCTCCCCAGTTTATTCTGGTCTGCGCTTTTCATCTCGATTGAGTTTATTTTAATTTTCTAATGCCCCTATTTTTTATCCTCCCTCCCCTCTTAGAGAGAGCGCCTCTTGTTTTTATCGGAAGACAGAATACAGGGCCATGGTGGTGGAGAGGTCTTACTAAAATCTTTATTTCCGGGTCATAACCCCCCCATCATTTCATAACATTGATATATTTTTTTATAATATTGTATATACTGAAATTTTAAGTCATGTTTTTTTTTTTCAGTAGGGCCCTGTGTGTGTGAGGTATTTTGGCGTATGTAGGAGCGAATGGTGACTGATAGATTCTTATGGTGAATGGGTAAATTGTAAGGCATTAATGGGTCGTGAATCCGATTAGCTAGGTATAAGATTGTGTCGACCAGCTTTGATCGATCTCCCCACTTTTTCAACCTTGTGCCACAATTACTGTATTCAATCAGTATTAAATAGTAGGCAAGTAACATTTGTAAAAAACTTATAATTTTATACTTGAAAATTTTTTTTAAATGTAATATGAAGAAGACTAAGAAATTGTCGAAACACTGTTTTTTCTTTTCTGAAATCGAGCACTTCTCTTATGTGTTAATAATAACAATAATAATAATAATAATAAAAAAATAATAATAAAAAATAATAATAATAAAATAATAATAATAAAAAATAATAATAATAAAATAATAATAATAAAAAATAATAATAATAATGATAATAATAATAAAAATAATATTAATAATAATAATAAAAATAATAATAAAAAATAATATTAATAATAATAATAAAATAATAAAAAAAAATAATAATAAATAATAATAATAATAATAATAATAATAATAATAATAAAAATAATAATAATAAAAATAATAATAATAAAAATAGTAATAATAATAATAATAATAATAAAATTAATAATAATAATACTACTAATAATAGTAATAATAATAATAGGTTATTTTTTTACAAAAGTGATCTGTGGAAAATGTCAGGAAGTCATTTCTAACATTAGGTCTCCGGTTGGGACCCGGAAAGAAATGTGTGTACAACAGAAATCAAATACACTATTTACATTATTCGGACTATTGAACTCATCTTTATCGCCATATTTATTACGTTTCGGTCGTTGTACTCTCCAGCCTTCTTCAGGTTGTTGGAATGTCGCACTGAACCCTTTATTTCGCTCACTTGGGTAGACTGTTCTAGTTCCACGTTCTATGTGCCAGTGAGCGAAATAAAGGGTTCAGTTCGACATTCCAACCACCTGAAGAAGGCCAGAGCGTACAACGGCCGAAACGTTGTAATAAATATGGCGACAAAGATGAAGACAATAGTCCGAATAATGTAAATAGTGTACATAACACCTCATCTCAGAAATATAGACAAAAATCAAATAATAATAATAATACTAATAATAGTAGTAATAATAATAATGTATGTCGATATGGAAAACTACACTTTACCTCAATCATAAAAATGGAACCTATAAGTCTGGCGAAATAAACATCAATAGAGGAATATTTCAAGGTGACTCTTTGTCTCCTTTATTATTTTGCATATCACTTATAGCATTAACCAGCCAACTTAACAAGACAGAATGCGGTTACAAAATAGCTCAAAAGAAAATAAACCATCTATTTTACATGGATGACTTAAAATTGTATGCTAGGAATGACAATGAGCTGGAAGGTCTTCTGCAAACTGTAAAATGCTTCAGTGAAGACATTGGAATGAAATTCAATTTGGATAAATGTGCTAAAGCTACAGTTTTACGAGGATCGCTACAACAAACTTCCTCTATTAGTTTAGACCCTGCTGTAACAATAAAAGATTTAGAACAAGGAGAAGCTTATAAGTACCTAGGTGTAAATGAGAGTGAAGGAATTCACCATAAGAAAATGAAAGAAATAGTGCGTAAAGAGTACTATAGAAGGGTACGACTGGTATTAAAAACTGAATTGAATTCTCAGAACAGAATTATGGCCATTAATAACCTTGCCATCCCAGTGGTCCAATATAGTTTCAACATCTTGAACTGGACTCTAAATGACATCAGACAAATGGATTCTAAAACAAGAAAGCTTCTTTCTAAGTATAAGATGCATCATCCAAAGGCTGATGTAGACCGTCTATACATACCCCGTAAAAAGAAGGTGGAAGAGGTCTTATTCAGCTAGAATTGTCATACAAGACAACAACTATTGGCTTACTAACTTACATGGAAACAACAAATGACTGGATGATAAAATTAGTGAAACAACATGAAAACAGAAAAAAAAATATTCAATAATAAAAGAAGGCAGTAAATACAAACAACATTTACATTTAGTAGATTCTGTAGTAAATCAAAACAGAAGCCAAGAACCAACTATTGCAGCAAAAGATATGAAAAAAGAAAGCCAAGGATAAAGCCCTTGAACAGATGAAACAACGCTGGCAAGACAAACCTCTGCATGGCCAATATCCAGAACGTGCAAATAAACCCAATGTTGATAAAGTTAATACTCATCGATGGTTACGAGCATCTGGATTAAAGTCTGAAACTGAAGGTTTTATTCTTGCAGCGCAAGACCAGAGTCTTTTCACTAGGAATTTTCAGGCAAATATCATACATAATAATGTGGATCCAAAATGCAGGTTCTGTGACAAATACCAAGAAACAATAGACCATCTAATCTCAGGATGTTCTATACTTGCCCCAAATGAATATAAAAATCGTCACGATAGAGTGGGGCAATACTTACACTGGACAATGTGCAAACACTTTGGAAAATGTGTAAGCAAACACTGGTATGAACATCGGCCAGCGCCGGTTACAGAAATAGAAGATGTCACCATTCTATGGGATTATACCATCCACACAGACAGAAAAAATTTAAGCAAATAGGCCGGACATTATTGTCAAAAAACCAGAAAGAAAAAAACTTGCCTACTAATTGATATGGCTTGTCCAGCGGATTGTAACATAGCAACCAAGGAATTTGAAAAACTATCAAAATACAAAGACCTGGAAATTGAAATAGAAAAAATGTGGAAATTGAAAACAAGAATAATACCAGTGGTAATAGGTGCACTTGGAATTATAAAAAATGGAACAAAACAACACATTGAAAGAATCCCTGGAAACCCCAGCTTAAGAGACATACAGAAAATTGTCTTATTAAGTACAGCACACACACTAAGGAGAACTTTGTCTATGTAACGCTAGCAACTTCATCGGAGAAAAAAAAAAAAAAAAAAAAAATTAAATTAACATGAAATGTGGCCATAACAACACACCACGACCTGCCTTAGGTCTTTCCGCAGACTTGGTAGGTAGTGTGTCCATAGCAGAAATAATAATAATAATAATAATAATAATAATAATCATAATAATAATAATAATAATAATAATAATAATAATCACCCAGACCCGGTTACAGAGATAGAACCTGTAACAATTTTATGGGACTACACAATACATACAGACAGAACAATTAAAGCTAATCGCCCAGACATCGTTATTAGAGACCGCAAACAAAAAAAATGCCTCCTTATTGATATGGCAGTCCCTGCAGAACGTAATGTATCTTTGAAGATCTTCAAAATCAAGGTTCTTGAAATCGGAAATGTGGCACATGGGAACATCAACAATCCCTGATGTACTTGGAGCCCTCGGATTGGTTGGAAAAGATTCCAGTAGACTAATTGAAGGGATTCCTGGAAGCCCATGCCTTAAAGAAATACAAAAAATTGTTCTCACGAGTGCAGCCCACACCTTACGAAGGGCTTTGTCTATGTAAAACATGTGTTGTTGTTGTTGTTGTTGTTGTTGTTGTTGTTGTTGTTGTTGTTTTGTTTTTTTAATTGCTCAGTGGAAAGTGTCATGATGCTATTTCTGACCTTAAGTCTATGGGAGGAACCCGAAAAGAAATGAGTATACCCCAGAAATCAAAGGAAATAATAATAATAATAATAATAATAATAATAATAATAAGAAGAAGAAGAAGAAGAAGAAGAATTGTCAGCATCGAGACTGATAAGGAAATCCAGGCAAATTGAGAGATATACTTGTGAAAAATCATGTCAGACACACCCGTTTCTGATAGATTCTGCACCGCCAACCGACAAAGTCGTTTCAGAAACTAAACAGATCCAAGGACCTTGAGATAGAAATCAGTAGAATGTGTCATCTCATGACAAAAACATCAACTCTTGCTAATGAGGCTTTGGGAATTATATCAACAAGTGCAAACAAACATGTGGATCAAATTCCTAGCAGACAAAGTATACACCTAGTTTAGATTATGCAAAAAGGCCGAAAGTATGGATCGACCTCACTATTCAGTCGTAATTTATCTAACGAGACAAGCTGGGCGAACCATTACCAACACGTCGATGTGACCAGCCCTAAAGTACATGAATTGCAAAAAAAAAAAAAAAAAAACAAGAAAAAAAGTACGATGATTTACTGAACGTTGCATAGATGTGGCACATGATCGCAAGTATAGAGCACCCAGAGGTAAAAAGATATTGAACAGAATGCCAAAATCACGTGACTACTAGGAGCCAATGTCAAAGACTATGAAATCATTAAGCAAAAAAAAAAAAGAAAATGGCGATGAACACGGCATGGATGAACGAAATAAATAAGCAAGTCTCAGAGAAAGAGAGACGCCGATCTCTTACCAGTTCTCTAGAGATTTCGTTTGGAATTGATTCTTATATAATGTCGCGGAGACCTTTCGCTTTATTTTCCATCTAAATTGAATAGAAGATTCTGAATGGTAACTGACCAAGAAATCAATAGCTATGGCCGGAAACATATAATGCTCGAAGGCCGCATGATAAATTTGGGTAGAATTTTATCTTTACTTCAAAAGCGTCGTAACTCTACTTGACTTGGTGAGGGGAATATAAGAATATCTATCTATCTATCTATCTATCTATCTATCTATCTATCTATCTCGCTTTCATCGTTTTCTAACAATCTACATATCTATCATGTATTTCTATATATCTACAATCGATTTCAGTCTATCTATATAGATAGATAGAAATTGATTTATACGTATATATATATAATATATATATATATATATATATATATATATAGAGAGAGAGAGAGAGAGAGAGAGAAATAGATACACAGAAAAACTGAATAGCGATAGATAGAAACTGAATATAGATAAATAGAAATATATATATTCAGTTTCTATCTTTGTCTGATCATGTCTATCACTCAATCTTTAATCCGTTTCTATCTGTCTATATTCAGTTTTCTTTCTGTCTTTTTTCTATCTCTCCCTCCCTCTCTCTCTCTCTCTCTCTCTCTCTCTCTCTCTCTATATATATATATATATATATATATATATATATATATATATCCATCTACATATTTATCTTTTTATCTATATATCTAAAATCAGTTTTTCTATCTATCTATCTATCTATCTATCTATATATATATATATATATATATATATATATATATATATGTGTGTGTGTGTGTGTGTGTGTGTGTATTTGTGTATTTAGGTAGCAGTCCTTCTTTCATACACATTTCATTGAATAAGACAGAGGAGGTGCTTTTATTTAGATTTTTATACAATTTCTCATGTAATGTATTTTTTTTTTTTTTTCAGATTATAAATTATATAAAAAACTGTCCGAATGTTCTTTTTATCCAACTGCTTTCGGCTATATATATATATATATATATATATATATATATATATATATATATATATATATATATATACTTGTATAGCCGAAAGCGCTCAGATAAAACAATTGGACATTTTTTATATAATTTATCGGAAAAAGAAAAAATTATAAGATCACATGAGAAATTGTATAAAAAACAAAATTCAAAGCACTTTATCTGACGTATTCAATTATATATATATATATATATATATATATATATATATATATATATATATATATATATATATATATATATATATAATGTCCAAGCTGAAAAGCAACTTGTCAGCAGTCAATATACCTCATAACACCCTTTTTGAGCGCTTAGCATTGGAGCGAGTAGAATGGAGATCAACGTGTATTAGTGGACTCAGCAATTTTCAGTCTGCTTGTCTGAATCATCTTCAAGAAGCGAGAGCAAGATCTAAAAGGTCAACCAATCTAACAGTGATCTCATCTCACAATCCTCACACTTGCTCCATATGTGGCCTCCTTTGTAAATCACTAACGGGTCTTAAATGACACTTAAGATTAGCGCATAAACTTTCATAACTGAATCAATAAGCTGGCAGATCCCCATACGTCGAAAACAAACGTTTAAAACATGGTCACGTTGTCATCACGTGGGCGACGCTGTGAAATATATATATATATATTTATATATATATATATATATAATCGGGTTCTGTCTATCTACATATAAAAAAAATAATAATACCTAGTATTTTTCTTTCTTGCTGTAAACGTTTTTCTAAATTTTGACACAAGATGTAAATTTCTCCCCACTAAAAAGATTTTAATCAAAATGATTTAAATTTTTAAGTTCGAGCTTATTCTAGTTTTTAACTCCCATCTTCGACAATGCCGCCATTTTTTGTTGTTTCATCTTCTTTGGATAATTCATGCATTGATTTTGCTTAAGCTGGTCTGTGAACAAATAAAACTCAACAAGAAGGAGATAATTTACCACTAGTGATAAAATAATACTAATAATAATGAAGAGTTAATTGATCCAAAATGTTTTGATTAAAAGCAACATTACTAAGATGGACTAAAACTAGTAATAAAATAATAGAAAATAATTAAAAGTACATCGACTATGAGTGTTGGCACAAAAAGCAACAATGATAAAATGGAAGAAATCTGTCTATATTTCGGAAATGAGGTATTTTAACGATTTACAATATTCACGTTATCTGGGATGTTGTCCTCTTCTTTGTTGTCATATACACGCCGTTTCGACCGTTGTACGCCCTGGCCTTCTTCAGATGATTGGAATTTCGAACCGAACTCTTTATTTTGTCCACCGGAGTCGAGTGTTCTAGTTCCACGTGCCATACCTCTTCTCAGTTTCAGTTTTTTTTCCTTACCTTTGCCGTGGACAGGTATTGAACCAACAACACACGGGACTACTTCAAACAACTTTTTTTATCCACTAGGCCATGAAATAAAAGTTGGGTTGTGATCCGACTGTCTGCAGGACACCCGACGAGTACTGATGGTCTACCCTGTCGAATGTCATTGACGGATCCGAATTGATCAGCGCGTCTTCTTCATCGTCTTCTACCCCCCCTCTACGATCGCGTATCAGATGCAGGTTGCTCTGAATTGTTCGGCCCTTCACAGCACACGTCTGTTCGGGTCTCAACAGAATTTCGGCAACTGACTGCACGCTGGGGAGAAGAAATGGATTTATATCTAATCAGAATTTTCTAAACAAACAAGAAATTATAATGTAGATATAAAGTGGAGGATCAATTCTATATTACAATTAATATATAAACTGATGCCTCACTTTGTGACCACATTAGTTTTAATACATTTATATTCCAGAGAATCTAAATAAATCTAAAAGACATTCCTGTGTAGCTAATCAGTATTTCATTGTTTGATTGTTTCGCTTTTTACGGTTTATCGACACTTTGGAGGTTATTTAAAGCCAGAAATATTTTTAGATTGTAAGATTTTTTTTTTTTTGAGTAAATAATGACTTAGTTATACAAGTCTTAATAATTAACCCATAGCTGGGGGAGAAGTAGATTCATATGTAATCAGAATTTTCTAAACAAAGAAGAAATTATAATGTGGATATAAAGTGGAGGATCGATTCTATATTACAGTTAATATATAAACTGATCCCTCACTTTGTGACCGCAGTAGTTTCTATACATTTATATTCCAGAGAATTTAACTCAATATAAAAAACATTCCTGAGTAACTAATCAGTATTTTATCGTTTGTTTCGCTTTTTACGGCTTATCAACACTTTGCAGGTTATTTAAAGCCAGAAAATATTTTTAAATAGTAAGATTTTTATTTTCTGATGCAGGTGGAAGGCAAAAAGGTTTCTCGCGGACGATTAAAAAAGAGCAGTTTCGTTTTGGGGGCGTTAAAATTAACAAACCATTCTTAAATTGATATTACTTATCAATCAGCTTGCGTTTAATAACAAGAGAAATGTAATCACAATAGTTATTATTAATACTGACTAAAAATATCTAAAAGTATTATCTAATATAAGAAATATATGTCAGAAATAATTATCACTTAAACAAAACAAAAATAATAATGCAAAATTATTATACAAATCACACAATTACCATTTACGATGAGTTTCCAATCTGGTCTGGTGCTTCTGCTATATAAAGAGAAATTATTGATAACATCCAACGAAGAATCTGCAATGTTATTGGTCCTGACCTAATATCTCAGCTTCAGTCACTTTCTCACCGTTGTAACGTAACTTTCTTATGCCTTTTCTATAAATACTTACATGGTAATTTTTCTGATGAGCTTTCATGCATTTGGGATTTTTTTTTAATGCTGTTATTTTTATTCACCCCCCACCTAGTCAAATTGTACATATCGGAACTAGTTAGGACTTCATAGAGACTTGGAGGTATTATGGTGGCTGTAGTAAGGAATGGTAAATAAGAATGTGTTGCTTTGATGTAAGGAATACTGTGGTATATTTGGGTGAGTAATTGTGGTTAGATAAGTTTAAGATGAGACAGATTGAAGACCAGCCTTCCCATATTCCTCCTTTTGGCCTTGTGCCACATTTTTGTATTTTCAAAAACTATTTAATATAATTATAACTATAAACATTTGTCCTTGTTTTGAATATTGCTGCTAATTCTGATCTGGTGCTCCTACTATATATTTAGAGATTCTTTCCACTTTCATAGAGACTTGCGGTATTATGGTGACTGTAGTAAGAATGATGTGTTGCTTTGGTGTGGGGAATACTGTATTATGTTTGGGTCAATAATTATGACTAGCTTGGTTTAAGATAAGACAGACTAAAGACCAGTCCTTCCATATTCCTCCTATTGGCCTTGTGCCACATTTTTGTATTTTCAAAATAAATATTACTTTCCTCCATGGTACTAGTCCGACAAATTGTACATATGGGGGCTAGCTAGGACTTCATAGATACGTTGAGGTATTATATTATTATAGATTATAATTGTGTGCATGAGTCGTAGTATAAATAGTTACAAATAATTATTGACCGATTTTATCATTGTGATATTTTTGCATTATATCAAGTATTCTGAATATATTAACTAGGGTTCACAAATTGGAAGAGAGAGTTATCAATAATAATGTTCTGGCATTGAATCAGCGGTTATCTCCCTTTAAACCTCTCTGTATTTTTTTTTTTTATGTACTTTTTGTCGCATAAAATTTGGTGAGGCGGGAGCAAATTTTAATTCGAAAAATGCGACCCAGAGAAACAAATGCAAATCACTGACTTAAAGTCTTTAGGTAGATGGTACACAGATAAAAAAAAAAACTATAAATTAGAAAAAGATTTTTAAATAGTTCACGTTCAAATCCGTGGTTGAAAACATCTTTTATCGTTAGCCAATATTCACTGACCGTCTTTGTCGCTGCTATTGTTAGAAATGATTAGTTTGAAATCGTCAACACATGTTTCATTCAGTACACGATGGTAGTGTTGAGGAACAATGTAATCACGTCTTCTGTTCGCTTTGACGAAAGCCACGTCTCTGCTCGTTGAAAGTCGAAATCTGTGGACTTTTATAAGAACTTTTCTTTTTTTTCTCCTGAAAGTATACTCGAGAAAAAAATAGGATTTCAATTTTCTCTGATTGGTCAAATATTTCACATGGGAATGTTAATTTCTAGCCAATAGGCACTTTCATTTAAACGTTGTCTTTTGTATTGTGGAATCTTTTTGTATGTTTGTACAGTAGTCTGTTATTGGGTAGAAAATAAAGTTTGGACGTGTTTTAATGTGATATATATGTCAGTCACTTCTGTGCCATGCAACACCCTGGAAACGAACCTCGTGTCTAGTCTGAACTGCAACGCTGAATTTAGAAGTGAGAGCTAAAAAATTGTCAAAACTTAGTAAAATCTGAAAAATGCTGAGACAATCATATACACAGATGCCAACACTCGTATGCAGACACACATAAATACAAACATATAAAACAAAGAAACTGTTAGCATAGAACTTAGGGTTATATTTAGCCATTTCAGCTATAAAATGATGAGACCTTATCGCCAATCTAGTCAGTCAGGTACGCACCATGCGGAATAAACGCTTAGGCGATCACGCATCCCTCGATACATGACTGACGAGACAGATTTTTCTCGCAGTAGGTTGCCATTTCTTTCTTCGGTAGACCAGTTGCCATCCACGTCTATAGAACCCGGTCTGTCCTGATATTTACTCATAGCTTTGGGAAGAAGAAGAGGAGGATTCATACCTTTCCCAAGGGTATTAGCGCGTCAGTCAGTCAGTCAGTTATGCGCTATGCCTGATACATGCTTAGGTGATCATGTATCTTTCGATACATGACTGACGAGACAGATTTTTTCTCGCAGTAGGTTGCCATTTCTTTCTGCGGTAGACCATTTGCTATCCAAGGCTATAGACCCCGGTCTGTGCTGCTATTTACCATAGCTGGCGGGGGAGAAGAAGAGGAGGATTCATACCTTTCCCAAGGGTATAGTACGTCAGTCAATCCGTTATGTGCCATGCGTGATACACGTTTAAGCGATCTTGTACTTTTCGATACATGACTGACGAGGTAGATTTTTTCTCGCAGTAGGTTGCCATTTCTTTCTTCGGTAGACCAGTTGCCATCCACGTCTATAGAACCCGGTCTGTCCTGATATTTACTCATAGCTTTGGGGAGAAGAAGAGGATGATTCATACCTTTCTCAAGGGTATTAGCGCGTCAGTCAGTCAGTCAGTTATGCGCTATGCGTGATACATGCTTAGGTCATCATGTATCTTTCGATACATGACTGACGAGGCAGATTTTTTCTCGCAGTAGGTTGCCATTTCTTTCTGCGGGAGACCAGTTGCTATCCAAGGCTATAGAACCCGGTCTGTACTGCTATTTACGCATAGCTGGTGGGGGAGAAGAAGAGGAGGATTCATACCTTTCCCAATGGTATTAGCACATAAGCGAATGTAATGGATTGGACTGGATTTTGAATTCAATCCCAACCGTGAGCCATTACTCCACCCTACCTCCTGGTATATATGTCGGTATGCAATCGATTTGGAAATAGTTTTTCTTTCCTATACTGTCTGTTTCCAAAGCTGTTAATGTAGGCTCTGCCACCCTGTTCTTAATATCAAACATGTTTCCGCTATGGAATATATATTTTAAATCTTGGACCTTTCCTTGTTCTTGAGAGGCAACTGGCGGCATCGATAACAAAGAAGCGCTTATTTCAACTTCCGGTTTCTTGGTTCCCAGTCGGTTTTGATTTTAAACAATTTTATATACAATTTTTTTATTGTTATCTCCCCTTAATAATGTTTCTATAATAATAGCTGGTCTGTGCCTTTTCTGTGCATGTTTCTATGGTAATTGTTCTGATGGACCTTCCTCTATGCTACCTAGATTTTGGCGCCAAGGTTTCATTATTTTGCAGTTCTAAAAGTAACAGTGAGACTTTGAAAGCTGATATTTACGGAGGTGTTGAGTGCTAAAGACATTTTTTTCTTTTTTCTTGTTTCATATTGTCTTATTTTGCAGTTCAAATAACTAAAAGTAACTGTAAGTTCTATGCTGACATTCTTCTATCGCACTTCTTGCATGTGGAACTCTCTTCTGGCTTCTTGCTTCTCAGCGTTGATTTTGAATAGTTTAAATGCAATCTACTGTGCCTTTCCTATTCGTACTGTCATAGTAATTGTTCTAATCAACTTTCCCCTCTTCTACCGAGGCTTTATGAATTTAAGCACCGTACTAGATTGGCATTATGCTTTCGCCATTTTGCAGTTCAAGTGGCTAGAAGTAACTGTTATTTTCATGCTAACAGTATTTTTCCCGCACTACTAGCCTGTGAAATACTTCCGTTTTCTTGCTTTCCAGTAAAAGTTGGTCTTCAAAAATTTAAATGCAATGCTGAGACTTTCGCCCCTCTGGCTTTTCTTTTGTCGTTCTGTTTCTCTAAGCCTTTAGCTTTCAATCCGTTCTGTAAATGTCGGCTCACAATGTTCAACGGGCTGTGACCCGACCTCATGTATATAATCACATCATTGCAAATAACGCAAACAGCGAGACTTTGACCATACAGTGAGACTTTGAAAGCTGATACCTTCGGAACATGTTGAATGCAAAATGGTTAATGATATTGTCTAACACTCAGTAACCCCTTGCGTCTTAGTAGCTTTATTACCTTGCTTGAGGTGAAATGGTTTTTAAAATATTGTGTTTTAAAACTGATGCTTTAATATTATTTCCTGTTTGTTATGAGCTGCAAAACTGATTGTCTATCTGCGACTTTCCAATGTCTATGGATGTTATTCTTCCGTTTAGTGGCAAAACCATTTCCATAATATTCACTCTTTCCAAAGCTATTCTAACTCCGTACATCAATGTTATAATTATCAAAGTGAATAATTCCTTCTTTTCATTTTTCTTTCTTTTCACACGTTCTCTAATTAGTTTGGTTTGGTTTAATTTGTTTTACGCCATGTCAACACCTCAAGGTGTTATTTAATGTCGACAAGATTTTTACAATAGATTCGTAGGAACAGAATGTATATTCTTTGAAGAAATCACTTTATAGATCAGGCTTCATTGACGTATATTTGTAAGGAACGTTTTTTTTGTCTAGAATTTGGTTTCTTTGAAGTATTCTTTTCAGATATGCAGTTTGTAGAGAAACCGATTTTATTGACATTCTAATTTGGTTTATATATAATATATATACATTTGGTTTTTTGACAGAGTCCCACTGTTTTAAGAAATAATATTATGTCAACCACTTTTGCTAACACTCTTGTCTAACACTCAGTAACACCTTGCGCCTTAGTAGCTTTATTGCCTTGATTGAGGTGAAATAATTTTAAAATAATGTGTTTTAAAACTGATGCTTTCATATTCTTTCCTATTTGATTTGAACTGCAAAACTGATAGTCTGAGACTTTCCAATGTCTATGGATGTTATTCTTCCATTTAGCAACAAAACTATTTCCATAATATTTACACTTTTCAAAGCAATTAACTTCTGTTGTCTAACTCAGTACATCAATGTTATAATTATCCACGTCTCGAGTGAATAATTCCCACTTTTCTTCTTTTTTTTCATATGTCCTTGTTATATAGGAGGAAAATGAGTAGCTACCGACCCCATGGTACCAGCCTTACACTCTGGACTTATGCATATGTAACCGTAAGTTCTATGCTGTCAGTTTCTTCCTCGCTATTCTCACTTGTGGGACACTCTTCCGGCTTTTTGCTTACAAGTCAACATTGATCTCTAAAAAGGTTTTTTTTTACAGACATATTATCTGCATCCCATCTCTAACCATATTTGTACAGCTTCGACTAGCTGAGATATTGTTCCATTCTATATTGAAGGCAAAACCATTTCCATAACGTATACTCTTTTGTCCCATGTATATGCTATGACATCATCGCCAATGGTCTCGCAAATAACGCAGGAAATCATGCAAACATCGAGACTTTAACCATACAGTGAGACTTTGACTATACAGTGAGACTTTGACCATACATCGTGACTTTGACAAAGAGAGACTTTGACCATACAGTGAGACTTTGACCATACAGTGAGACCTTGACCATACAGTGAGACCTTGACCATACAGTGAGACTTTGACCATACAGTGAGACCTTGACCATACAGTGAGACCTTGACTATACAGTGAGACTTTGACCATACAGTGAGACGTTGACCATACAGTGAGACTTTGACCATACAGTGAGACCTTGACTATACAGTGAGACTTTGACCATACAGAGAAACTTTGTCCATACAGAGAGACTTTGACCATACAGAGAGACTTTAACCATACAGAGAGACTTTGAACATACAAAGAGACTTTGACCATGCAGAGAGACTTTGACCATACAGTGAGACCTTCACTATACAGTGAGACTTTGACCATACAGTGAGACCTTCACTATACAGTGAGACCTTGACCATACAATGAGACTTTGAAAGATGATATTTACAGAGCATGTTGAATGCAAAATGGTTAATGATATTCTCTAACACTCAGTAACCTTTTGCGTCTTAGTAGCTTTATTGCCTTACTTGGGGTGAAATCCTTAAAAAAAACACATCCAATTAGTTAAGACCAGAAGCCACGATAACCATGACTGCTGTACTATCAGAGGATTTACTACTACAACTACAACTACTACATATAGATACATGATGGTTAATGATATTGTCTAACACTCAGTAACACCTTGCATCTTAGTAGCTTTATTGCCTTGCTTGAGGTGAAATGATTTTTTTTAAATTCTGTTTTAAAATTGATATATTAATATTCTTTCCTGTTTATTATGAGCTGCAAAACTGATAGTCTGAGACTTTCCAATGTCTCTGGATGTTATTCTTCCATTTAGCGGCAAAACCATTTCCATAATATTTCCACATTCCAAAGCTATTAACTTGTGTTGTCTAACTCCGTACAGCAATGTTATAATTATCCACGTCTTGTGTGAATAATTCCTACTTTTCTTTTTTTCCGTTTTTTTTTTTTTTTTTTTTCATAAGACCTTGTCATATAGGAAGAAAATGAATAACTACCGTGCCACTCAGGACTTATGAATATATGTTTTCCACCAGGTGTATAAATAGCGGTGTCAGGCTACTGACTGAAGTGATTACTAAGTGATTATTGAGTGGAAATATCCAGTCGAATTAGTGTGAATTATTGTACGTCAATGATTTGGGTTTTGATTGAGGATTTTCCGGGCGTTAAGACGAGCCGCGCTACTAAGAAGCTATTCACTGAAAGGGTTAATTATTTTTGGTTGACTTTTACTTCTTTGTTCTTGTTAAGTATTTATGTGCGATTGTAATTAAATACTGTTGGAATCTTGAGTTATACTTAATTATTAACGGCCACCGAACGTCGCAAAAGCACCCAACAACTGGGAAAATAACATCAACTATGAAGCCAAGAAAATAGCCACTGATCTAAAAATTGATATGATTCACAAATTCCACGAACAACATTCATTTATCACATTTAAATACGACAAGACAAATTTCCTAAAAAAACCCTTAATACTAATCACTCAAACCAACGAAAAATAATATTGGTAAAATCAGCAAATCTTTATCTGATTTTTATATGAAATTTTATCTTAACATTGAAGTCTTGAGCTATACTTAATGGCCACAGTACGCCACAAAATTCCTTTAACATTAAATATCCTGATAGCAAATTATCAGTATGCGATTGGAAGTTAACTGAAAAGTTATCAACTTTTAACGGTTGACAACCGAAGCAGCCATTACAATCTCCACCAAAACAAAACCACGAGCACGTATGACGGCGCATGCGCTAAAACGTGCAGCAGCCAATAGAAACGCTCGTTACACATGCGCCAAGACGCAAGTAGTGGAACGCAGGAAGAAACAATAACAGAAGCCGTGACTGTTCGGCTCGGCAGGGAATATACAAAGCCAAGAGACAAAAAGAAGGACAAGATAAAAGACGAACGACGTCGTCAAACATCGGCGTGATTCTACCAATGACGCATAAAATAAAATGGCGTCACACCACAGAAGAAATCTTGGATTTTTCGTTCTGCGAAGTGAAAGATGTCGAGTGCATTATGGAAACGACACCGCGCCAGTCTTTCGAAAGCGTTGAAGTCGAAGAGGAACAAAGCCAGACTAAAAAACCGCAAAGGTCATATTGTCGTGCCTTAATCCTGAGCTATAACCAGTTGACTGACATCAAGGAATTGCCAAGCGCCCTGGGGTCAATTCTTTTCAATCCTTGTCTCCTCGCCTGGCTTGATCTTTCCTTCAATCAGATAACCGAACTGGCGCCGGTCTTCAAAACATTGACATCGCTAAAGATTCTTTATCTGCACGGAAACAAGATCGCTAATATAGACTCGGTGCAACACATCCGGACACTCAATAACAGCTTAGTGAAACTCACTCTTCACGGTAACGCCATTGAGAATATTAAAGGCTACAGAATGATGTTAATCAATATGATGAGCAATCTGAAAGAACTGGATTTTAGCTTTGTGACCGAATCGGAAAGGAAAGTGTCCCGATTTTTGATGAGACCCAGGAAAAAAGGTGCGAAAAAGCCAAAGACGCAGGATTAGAATACATACATACATACATATATATATATATATATATATATATATATATATATATATATATATATATATATATATAGGGTGCGGTAAAAATAACTCCCATATATGACTCTTAGACATAACTCGCACATAATGGTAAGATATTAGTAGAAATGGTATCTTCATCTCGTTAATGTCATACCATTATGTGGAAGGTATTTCTGGAAGTTATATGTAGGAGGTATTTCCGGCACAATATATATATATATATATATATATATATATATATATATATATATATATATAAGGCAAACGATGAAAAAAGAAGAGTGGATACTCATAAAATACACGAAGAGTCCCAAAGCTGGAACAAAAGATGAGAAATATTTTCTTTTTTTTTCTTCCAAGGCCATTCGTTTTCAGCTCTTCGAAAAAGAAATAATCAAAAAAATCCGTCGCCTATTGTTAAAAGAAAACGTTTATTTTACGCAACACATATTTAATATTTACACATATTCTCCTTCCTTGACAATGCAGTTAATTCCCTGACAGTGAAAATCTCAAATCAGCATGCAACTAATAATCTCGGGTCAGTCTGCAGACTTGATAATCCGCCCTCTTATCTGTCTTAGTCTGCAGCGAGCCAGAAAGAAAGACCTGAATGCAACTCGAGAAAGAGTTATGGCGGGTTTCGAAACCGACGCTTGACTTTCTCAAAAGCTTTAGTGCAAAAAAGAACACAACAAATCAAGTATATATTCCGCGTTGTTAACCATTGCGAAACCTACCCATATGCCGAGAACACACATAGATAGATAGATAGATAGATAGATAGATAGATAGATAGATAGATAGATAGATATGAACAGGCTGACATAGATATATAGATAGATAAAAATAAATACATATGAACAGAATGAGATAGATAGATAGATAGATAGATAGATAGATAGATAGATAGATAGATAGATAGATATGAACAGGCTAACATAGATAGATATATAGATAGACAAATTGATACATATCGACAGAATGAGATAGATAGATAGATAGATAGATAGATAGATAGATAGATAGATAGATATGAACAGACTGACATAGATAGATAGATAGATAGATAGATAGATAGATAGATAGATAGATAGATAGATGATATGAACTGGGATAGATAGATAGATAGATAGATAGATAGATAGATAGATAGATATGAACAGACTGACATAGATAGATAGATAGATAGATAGATAGATAGATAGATAGATAGATATGAACAAACTGTGATAGATAGATAGATAGATAGATAGATAGATAGATAGATAGATAGATAGATATGCACAAACTGGGATAGATAGATAGATAGATAGATAGATAGATAGATAGATAGATAGATATGAACAGACTGACATATCTATCTATCTATATATATATATATATATATAGATAGATAGATAGATAGTGCGGCTAGCCAATCCCTCTTGAAGATGCCTACACAGGCGCATTTGTGTTTGTTGAACACCCATATTGCCTATCAGTCGCATGATCAACAGCCTGAACAATGCCAAAAAGCTCAGTTACGATGATTTATGACTTAATGCTAGCACGGCCATCGACGCTTCTCGAATAGTTCCGTCGGAAAGCAAATGTCCTATCCCCTCGGCCACGTCCCCATCACAAAAATACATGAGAAGTGTTCAATGTTTGAAAAAAACAGACAGATTTAAGACTGAATTACAATTAGAAATAGAAAAGTTAATCCTATAAATATAAATAGATAGAAAAAAAATATAATAAACGGTATTAACAACATTTACCGGCCTGAGTGTCCGAGAAATTTCATAGAAAATATGTGCCCTCCGACAGGAATCGAACTCCTGTCTACACGGGACCGTCATATAGCTTGACGTGCTATACCATTTAGCTACAGAGGAAGCGTAAATTACTATTTTTAAATGTAAATGTAGTTAATACTGTTTATTATAAATAAATAGATCGATTGAGAGATCGGTCGAAATTTAGGCCTTCAAAAGTCTTATGATATATATTATAGTTTAAGTAATTTTCGTTTAATCCATTGTACAATTTTTTTCTGTGTAACCATTGAGGGGAAGTGTGCAAAATATTGATGACCCATCCGACTAAATTCAAGTTACATTTGTTTTTGAAAAGAAAAAAAAGAACTTTATTTAAATAAAAATTATAAGAGACAGATATGAGTTACGGTCAACATTATCATGTTGAATATCTATTTTACGAATTTAACTCTAATTTATTTCCTTTTTAGGGTCAATTAAGAAGAAATAAATAAATATAATTTATGTACCAATGTGAGAAACAGTGAAATGTTGTTATGCTTCTTTCTTTTTTTTTTCTTTTCAAAAACGAATATGACTTGAATTTGGGCGAGTGGATCATCATTTGGGCGAGAAGAGTCGGTACATGTGTGCGTGCTTCTTAGTTGTAACGGGGGATCCAAGAGAGAGTTAGAACTTAGTTCTTACTGTGAATTGTGTCGCCGTTGATTTGGGGGTGGTCTCTGCAGTTTTCAGCGCTGTAGCTTTTTGCGTGTTGACTTGAATAAGGGTCTTGATTTCTATGTGCCTCATGTCAAAATTTTGCACACTGAGCCTAAATCGTTACACACAAAAACTCTTTCTCTCTCTCTCTCTCTCTTTCTCTCTCTCTCTCTCTCTCTCTCTCTTTCTCTCTATATATATATATATATATATATATATACACGGGCGTATCATGCGATTTTTGAAGACTTAATTTTGAATCTAATTTTAAGGGGGTCGCATATGAAATTAGTGCATGTTTAGCTGACCCTGGCTACACTGTTGACCAAACTCTATATTCGTTTATTACTGTAGTCAAAAGTATTTAAAATAAACATATTTTTGATAAAACTGATGGTTTACTTAACTGTACCTAATAATAATGCATGTAATATTCACATATTAGTATCGTATTATAAAATACAAACATGGCGAATATGCATCTTGTCCATTGTTTACGTTTATAAGATGTTTAGCTGTTTCTCGTTCAGTTGTTTATGGCTGTATGCGTTTACGCAACGAGTATAGCGTTACTAACGATACTTTTATCCTTCTCTTTTACTTTTTTAACTTGTTTAACTAGAAGATAGGATAAAGAGATAGAGGGAAAAAGGTTAATCTATTGCAATTTGTTTCCTCGAAAAAGGAAATCGCATGATACACAAGATGCATAATAAAATCAGTTTTTATAAGTGAAAATTTGGCGGTTGCATGATACGCAAGAACGTTTGTTACCTTAATAAATTATTTATTACAAAAAATTTAAAACCTCTAACCTTATAGTTAAACATAATAATTCACCTCCTAGAAGAAAATTAAATAGGGTAAATATTATTTACGAATTTAAACGCCCATTAAGGAATTGTATTCCTGATCAATCAAAATTAAATAATTATATAGTATATACACTACAACCTGTTTGACACGAAAACTCACTCTACACCTTTCTGACCATTGCTCAAATAGATCTCATTTAAATATTCATGGAGACCTACAGGACATTATTCGTAACATACATATTGACAACACTAATATAATAGCATCATTTGCATGCAAAAAAAAGGCTAAAAATAATGGAAGCCTTAATAATAAAAACAAAAAAACAACACTTAATGATGAACTATGAACATGGACACAATATCTTGTCCGTGTTTTCAAAATAAAAACATTATATAAATACATACAACAAACTATTTCCTGTTAACAGTTAATATGTTTCGACCTTGAAAATGGTTAAATGTATAGCCGAAAGCGCTCGGAAAAAAAAGAACATTCGGATAGTTTTTATATAATTTACCATCTGAAAATTATTATCGCATGAGAAATTGTATAAAAAAACTAAATCAAATCACCTTGTCTGTCGTATTAAATGAAATGTGAATATATATATATATATATATATATATATATATATATATATATATATATATATATATATATATATAAGATGAGGTATTATGATTACTTGCATTATTTGCATTATTCTGACTGTTATCCTAATCTTAAATGCCATATTCACAACGTTTCGAATCCTTTATTTTGCCTACCGGGGTAGATTCTTCTTGTTATATATATATATATATATATATATATATATATATATATGTGTGTGTGTGTGTGTGTGTGTGTGTGTGTGTGTGTGTGTAGAAAAGAAAGTGAGTGGCTGCAGAGAGAGATATGAAGAAAAAAGTAAAATCGTGAAACCGAGAAAGAAACGTAAAATATTTGATATCTTTATTCTGTGTGTCGGAATATATATATATATATATATATATATATATATATATATATATATATATATATATATATATCTGAGTGTGTGTGTGTGTGTGTGTGTACGTGTGTATCTAGTGTATTGGGGCAGCAGATCATTATTTAAGCATATATTATTAATTATAACAGAAAATGAATGTCTATTATGTCTCATCATGAGCCGTTCTAATGTTCGAATGTTTGCTTTAATTCCTGGTGAAAATAAACACAAATTATCCAACATTTAGATATTTTTTTATTAATTTGGTCCTAAGCTTTCGACTCACATGAGCCATCTTCAGAGTAGTTATACAGACATGAAACAAAGATATCCACCGTCAAAGATGATATTTTGTTATTTTGACATAGAAAAATGCTCTGCGACGATAACTTTTTTTCTTTTTAAGCGTTTCACCCCAAGCAAGGCGAGAAGCCACTAGGACGCAAGGGGTTACAGAAGATCAGATAGGAGTGATAGAAGAAAGGATGAGGAGAAGGATAGTGGATAGATCAAGGCAACTGGAGATGTCGATTGACATTACATTTGAATAGTTGGAGATAATAGCTCTCAGGAAAACTGGAATAGGGAAGGGAGTTCCACTAGCGAGAGGTGCGAGATATGAAGCTATTAGAGTAGAAGAGACGGCTACATTTAGGAGTTTCGACAGTGAAGTGGTGAGAGCGGGATGCCAGCCTCGTAGGGCGCTTGAACTCATGAAGTCTGGGAACCAGCGAATGCAGCTCCTCGGAGCAATTGTCATGAAAGTATTTGTAAACCAGACAGAGAGAGTCGACGGCGCGTCTGTGAGAAAGTGACTGTAGACGAGATGCCAGAACAGGGCCAATTATATTGGTCGCGGAATAGCAGACGTAGATTGTAAGTTCAAGATGGCGGTTCAATGACGTCATGCCACGCGATAGACCGAAGTATTACAGCAGAACCAATGTCTAGATGCAATGTAATGTGTTTTGACTAGTTTGAAATGTAATTTTGTTGAGTGTGGGTTCCATTTTAATGGGGATTGCCTCCAATATCTGAAGATTATTTTTTTATACTGTGTTTATGTGTGTGTATTGTTGTGTTATCAACAAATATCTGTCTAATATTATGTACATGGCTATTTTCCTAAGAAATGTTGTTTAATAGAACTAAGATTTGAAATGTGACAGGTAAGTCTACGGGAGAACGTGGTTGTAGTAAAACCGAGATATGTAGCAGGTTTATTATTAGTATCAGAGCTACAATCTCAGAAATATAAGATCTTTTGAAATAGAAAATTTTGGTGTTACACGATTAGGACAATTTTGCTGTTACACCGGTGCATATATATATATATATATATATATATATATATATATATATATATATATATATATATTGTTAAATATTTAGACAGACAATGAATGTCTATTAAGTTTGATAATGAATCGCTCTAAACTTCGTATGGTTGCTTTAATTTCGGGTGAAAATGAAGACAAAAATTGTCCAACATTTGTATATTTTTATTAAGCTGTTTCTTCTTTTCGGCTCACATGAGTCTTCCCCAGAAGAGTTATACGGATATTTGAACGAAGATTTTTGCCATCAAAGATGATACTCTGTTCTGTTGACATAGAAGATTACTATGCGACGATAACGGTCGCGGAATAGCAGACGCAGGTCGTAAGTTCAAGATGGCGGTTCCATGACATCATACCACGCAATAGACCGAAGTACTACAACAGAACCAATGTCTAGATGCAGTGTAATGTGTTTTGACTCGTTTGAAATGTAATTTTGTTTAGTGTGGGTTCCATTTTAATGGAGATTGCCTCCAATATCTGAAGAGTTTTGGGTTTTTTTTTACTGTGTATGTGTGAGTATTATTGTGTTATTAACAAATATCTGTCTAATATTATGTACATGGCCAATAAAATAGCAAAATATCATCTTTGACAATGGATATCTTTTTTTCATGTGTGTATAACCACTTTGAGGATGCCTCATGTGAACCGAAAACTCAGGACAAACTAAACAAAAAATATCCAAATTTTTGTTTTATTTTCACCTGAAATTAATGGAAATATTGGAACATTAGACCGGCTCGTGATCAGACCTAATATACATTTATTGTCTGTTATATTTAATGATATATGTTTAAATAATGATCTGCTGCCCCAAATACATTAAATAAATATATATATATATGTGTGTGTGTGAACCATTCAAAAGCACAGTATAATGATATCAAATATTTTACGTTTCTTTCCCGTTTTCATGATTTTTACTTATTCGATCTTATCTTTCTTTGCACACCTTCACTTTCTCTTACTATACATGTACACACACACACACACACACACACACACACACGCACACACACGCACACATACACGCACATATACACACACACGAATATATATATATATATATATAGAGAGAGAGAGAGAGAGAGAGAAAGAGAGAGAGAGAGAGAAAGCAAGCTTGGATGAAAATTCATTCATTGTCTGTTATATTTAATAACATGTTTAAATATATATATATATATATATATATATATATATATATATATATATATATATATATATATATATATATATATATAGAGAGAGAGAGAGAGAGAGAGAGAAAGAGAGAGAAGCATGGATGAAAAAGGAGAAAGTATCATTAGAACGCATGAGAGGCAACTGGGATTCAGCATATCCGAAATATGTCCAGGATTGGGAGAAACTAAACACTTTTCATATATTTTCTAACGATCAAGTTTCCTTTTGTTAACAGGGCGTTTTTCATAAAATGCGCTGATTTCTTCTTCTTCGTGACGTGGGCGGTGATGATGTACGGTTTGTAATATATTTAACCAATTGATTTTAAACTATTCAAATCAGCTGAGAATTATCGACCAATGAGAAACGAGTATTCTTACCTCGATTAACAGATGCCAAACATCTGAAAAATACGTAGGTTGTGTCTGTGACTCGCGACGTTATTTTTAGATTAAGTGTTTTTTCGTATTAAGTAATCTGAGATCGGAGTGACACAAGGACATCTAGTGGGGAAAGAGGAACTCTCGATGATTTGAGTAAGTTCATGTTGCCTTAAAAATGAGAATTCAAGTTCAAGGTTTTTATATGTATTCTAAAACCAACGGTAACAGCTTTTTTTTCTTGTTTTTTTTATCGTTTCACCCTCAAGCAAGGCGATAATGCCAATAAGACGCAAAGGTTTACTGAGAGTGTAAGAAAATTAGAAAACCTTAGTGAGGAGAAAGGACAATAAAAGAATAGAATTAAGGAAGACAGAAGATGGCGATTAAGGTTGCATTAACATTTTTGAAGATCGTAGTTGACAGCGGAGTAAGAAACAGAAAGTGTTTCACATGCGAAGAAAGTAAGATAAAGAACTATTAGCATAGTAATTACGTTAGGTACATCCACTTTTTCGGCATAAATTTTCGATATAAGTAAGATAAAGATACTATTTGCATAGAAATTACGGTAGGTACCGCCACTTTTTCGGCATAAACTTGATGTCTAAGGTTTAAAATGAATTTTTAAAAATGAAAAAGCATTCTGGAAGATTTCATTTTAGATTTAATGGAAAGTTAAATGATTAAATTTATTATTTTCAGTAAGTAAAATATTCTTATGTATTTCAGATAGAAATTAAATTTATTGCAGAATCAAATTTAATTTCGATTTCTTAAAATTTTCTTAAAAGCAACCGTTTTCTTAATTTTAAGAAATTTGTAAACAAAACGAATTTATTGATTTTAAAACTCTTCCCAAAAATCTATATACATTTCTAACACGTTATTTGAGTAAAATTTGAGTTAAATTAATCTGATTTGAAATAAATATTATTTATTTATAGCTTAAAAAGTAATACACAACCATTGGTTAATGATTGGTCCTGTTTATCTGAGGCGATGATTGATGGGTTATTGACGAAGCGATGACAGCTAGTATGGCTGACCAGAATTGACATAAATTTACGAAATCTAAGTGAACGCATTTTTTTTTTGTTTTTAACTACCTAGTAATTTTTACAAATGAACATATTTTCCGCAATTATCTTATAATTTATTGACTTTTATTTACCCTTCAAAGATACTTTATGCAAAAATAAATTTTTTTTTTTTAAATTTTCTTAAATTAATTTCTCTGTAAAAAGAGAAAACTCTTAGATCACGTGACCTTTTCATAATAATGTCACGTTTAGCCTTTCAGAGATAAAAAAAAGAACAAATTAGATAGAAAATTATTTTAAAAATAGAATAGCGTAACTATGTTTATTAATCTTTTCAGTCTTGTATTCGTAAATTTCGTTTCCGCTTAATTGCTTTATCACATCCAGTAAGTAGGCAAAATTTTACACGATTTTTTAAACTATTATTAGTTTATTTTTATTATTATATATTATATTATTATATTTTATAATTTATTATAATTAACATTTTTTAAAAAATGAAAAAATTCTTGTAAAAATTCATTATTAACCGGAAAAATTTTATTTCTTCATAAAATAGTGTCCTTAATATAACTTATTTACAAAAGCAATTAAAAGCTTTTCTAATTAAATAATGTCATAGTTTTATTGCATTTATTATTTTCCAATTCAGAGCAGATTTTCAGTTAGAATAGCGCAGATTTGAAAAAAAATAAATAAATCAAAAAACAAAAATATAGGTGACTAGCCCGGCGTTGCCCGGGGATGTAACAGTAAGAGCTAGATCAAGTATCGACCATCATAAAGACTGAAAAATAAAATTGACAAAGATTATTGTTTAAGGTTGATGGACACGCATGTCTTAATTAGTTTTTTTTTTTTTTTTTTTTACAAATTGGTCAAACCCAAACTCAAACAAAAACATTGTTTTCAATCGTTATGAGTCTACCGATTGAATAGAATTTTATTATAAACAATTGTCTTGTAAATGGAATGTTTAAAGCATTCTGAATGTAAAAATAAAGAAAAAAGTGTGCAAGGCAATAAGAAACACGACCTGCCAAAAAAAAAGTGAAGTTTTGTTGAAATCGGTTGAAAAATGTAGGAAATCCAATCCCATATATAAACGAACACACACACACAAACAACCTGGGTTTTATAATAAGTATAACTCGAGATGAGTTGTCCCCCTTTCATTCTGGTGACCGAATCGTGTTTTATCGTGTTTTCAAATTGATTTTGTGCAAAAACAATTGTGTTTTTCCCATTTTGGGCGTTGTCAGAACCACCGCAAGGTAATTTTACGTAGTCGTGTGAAGTTTTGTTGAAATCGGTTGAAAAATGTAGGAAATCCGATCCAATATATAAACGTACAGACACACACACACAACCTGGGTTTTATAATAAGTAAGATTTACAATCTCCAAGGAGTCCTACTTTTAACGAATAAAAAAATCAGGAAATAGAAAGGTATTTTGCGAAATTTCATGAAATAAAGTAAGTGGTGGGTAACATTTGTAAAAAAGAAACATATTTTTTTACCAAACTTTTCTAAAAAAAATTCAAAAATAATTTCATTCATTTCTGAATAAGTTTGAAAATTAAATTAAATGTCTTTATCAAAATAACTCTCATGAAAAAGAACAAACTGACAAAATTAAAAATAAATTACGAAAAAAAAGATTTTTTGTTGCTCCTTAAAAAAGTTTTTAAAAAATTACTCAATTACACTAATGTAAATAAAAATATTTAGCGAAATAGTAATTGAAAAAGTAAAACTTTAAATTTTAAAGTTTTAATGCTTAAGGGAAAACCTGTTGAAACGAAAATAGTAACGAGCGATTTTTTCTGTAAAGGGACAAAACTATTAGATCACGTGAACTTTTCATAATAATGTCAATGTGAGCCTACCATAGCCGAAAAGAAGGAACATATTAAGTAAAAATATAAAAAAAAATATTTTAAAAATAGAATAGTGCAACTATGTTTATTAATCTTTTCAATTTTGGATATTTTTAAATTTCGTTTCCACTTAATTGCTATATCACATCCAAGAAATAGGCAAAATTTTACACGATTTTTAAACTATTATAAATTATTTTAATTAACATTTTTAAAAAAATGAAAAAATTCTTGTAAAAATTCATTATTCAATGGAAAAAATTTATTTCTTCAGACAATATTGTCCTTAATATAACTTATTTACAAAAACAATTAAAAGCATTTCTAATTAAATAATGTCATACTTTTATTGCATTCATTATTTTTCAGTTCAAACAGATTTTTAGTTAGAATAGTGCAAGTTTGAAAAAAACTATTAGACGATTTAGATTCTCCAAGGAGTCCTACTTTTAACGAATAAAATCCAAGAAATAGAAATTATTTTGCTAAATTTCATGAAATTAAGTAAGTTGGGGATAACATATGTAAAAAAAATGTTAACCAAAATTTTCTAAAAAAATATCTTTCAAAAATAATTCCATTCAGTTGTGAATAAGTTCTGAAAATTTCATTAAAATCGGACAATTATTTGATTTCTACAAGAATTTCCAAATCAATTTGTTTTCAACGGAAAAAAGCGCAAAAAGTCAATGTAATTATTATGCCACCGTGACGACGTAAACAAAACAAGATTTTAACAAAAATTTCGAACGTTTTAGAAAGGATTAAAAAAAATTCATCTTAATAATAACATAAACATTTTGACGATAAAACTTTATTTTTAATAAGTTGATGGCCTTTTTTATTACGCTATGCTGTTTTCTGCGGAAAAGTGGAGGTAACTAACTTACGGTTACATCAAGCTATTTCAACGGTAAAAAGATGAGACCTAATTGCTAACCTAGCTTAAATTCATACGGTTGAAGTAGCAAGGAGGAAATTTCATTTGAACAGTTAACCTTTAAAATATTTATTGAAAAGAAAGGAGCAACGGTGGGAAAGTGGGTGAAGTCGAGATGCCTAGTTAAGACCAATAACATTACAGACCCTTTGTTTTTTCCCCAGGAATTTTCTTTCTCTTCTTTTTGTTGCTCTTGTCTCTAGAGCTTCTTTGTCGTTCGTGTGTTCAGTCTATGGCATTCTCTCCTTCATCTTTGAAGATATTTTTCAGCATTTGATGCCATAGAGGAAGATATCACGTAACAATAATTCAATACTTTTACTCAGTCTTTTTTTGACGGTGTCTCAAATATAATTCCCGGGAGAGTAAGGAAAGTAAGGAGAGTAAGAAGAGTGAGTCATGGACACGTTACCAGTAATGGTCGTTTCCACAGGAGCAGGCTTTCATTTTTGAAACTATGTTCGTCTCGAAAGGGTCAGGATTATTCATTACAATGACTCCACCCACATCAGAAAATAATTATTCTAAAGTTTGGTCATTGAAATCTTAGAAACTACGTCACACGCACGCACGCACACACACACACTCATACACACACTCACACACACAAATGCAGATACAATCACATACACACATACATAGAGTAAAACATCGAATAATCAGTCCCGGAACAAGCAAACTCCGGATTTAACGCAGAAATGTTTGTTCATTATTTCCAGAATTGGCCGCTGTTGTTTACTGGCGCAACCAACAGACAGGCACTGGTAGTTCCGGGAAAAGCCGCTGTTGTTTACTGGCGCAACCAACAGGCAGACACTGGTAGTTCAGTGAATAACCACTGCTATTTACTTGAGCGCGCGTCGTGTACACATATGCAGCGTCTCTCGTCCATTTTATACTTATTTTGGTACTGTATACAATACTGATTTTGTTAAGCCCTTCACTAGCAGCAGTGAATCAGAGGAAAAGATGGCGGAATGTCTAACATATGTGATTCTGTTAACACTCTCCTAAAATTTGTTGATGTGACCAAGAATCAGGAAAGTAAGGTGTATTACCAACACCTTCGAACATTAAGTGAATTGATAATTCGCGAACAGTCTCAAAGTGGGAAACAATTAAAGTTCCATTCGTTCTTGCAGTCGAAACATACTTAAAGGTAAGTTTAGTTAAACTTAAAAACTTTTTAAACTTTATTTAAAAGTATATAGTATCTTAAAGATATCAATTATGTGCATTGCGTGATATATGATTTTTTCCCACAGTAGGCTGCCATTTCTTTCTGCAGCAGACCAGTTGCCTCCCAAGAGCCCGGTCTATCCTGCGATTTACCCATAGCTGGTGCGGGGGGGGAGAAGAAGAAAAGCAATCATACCTTTCCCAAGGGTATTAGCACGTAAGTGAATATAATGGATTTGACTGGAATTCAAACTCGGCTCTCCAATTGCTCAATCCTAGTCGCTATTTATTCAGTCAGTTATGTGTGATGCGTGATACACGCTTAGGCGATCATGTATCTTTCGATTCTTGAGTGACTAGGCAGATTTTTTTTCCTCAGTAGGTTGCTATTTCTTGACCAGTTGCTATCCAAGGCTATAGAACCGTGTCTGTCCTGCTATTTACCCATAGCTGAGAAGAGAAGAAGAAGATTCATACCTTTCCCAAGAGTATTAGCACGTAAACGAATGTAATGGATTCGACTGGAATTCGAACTCGGCTCTCCGATTTCTTAATGCTATACATTATACCACCGTGCCTCCTCCAGGTGCAGTATACAGTACTGTTTTTTTGTCAAGATCTTCACTCGCAGCATTGATTCAGTGGAAAATGTGCTGGCACAACCGATAATGTCTAACGTGCGTGATTCTGTTGACATTCTCTTAAAATTTATTGATGCTACCAATTAAGGCGAATTATCAACACCTTCGAATATTAAGGGAATTGATAATTCGTGAACCATATCAAAGTGGGAAAAAATTCAAGTTGGATTCGTTCTTCCAGACCAAACAGGCGGCTCATGAAAACGACCCTGACTCGCCACAAACAAAAACAACTTTCTCCCATCAGCACGCCATTATCACCCCCCCCCGCCGCAACCACGAGCACTGCTTCGAAGGAGTTCCATGAGTTCGAGTAATTACTATTGCGAGATCACGGCTCTTTCACAGCATTATTAGACCATCATAGTAACGTTTAAAGGTCAGTTTCAGTCAGTTATGTGCCATGCGTGATACACGCTTAGGCGATCATGTATCTTTCGATACATGACTGACGAGGTGTTACAGTTTTTTGTGTATATACTGTATAACTAGTGAGCCAATCAAAATACCCTGACTCACTTTATAGTCTACCAATAGAAGATTAACCAATCAGAAGCCGCAGAACATTGTATCCGTCGTGTATAAAGGCGGCCATCTTTGTTTATCCTACCGAAATGACCAGTGCCAACTTGTCAGGCGAACACGACAGAAGAAAGAACTACGCTCTGCTACTTTGCTGCGATATCCACTGCGAACCTGCACTACGCTTTCCTACTGTCTCCGAAATATTCACTGCCAACCTCTGGATTCTATACTCGAAGACGACCGTCATGAATTTGTAACACGAGGCAGATATTTTCCAGGAGTAAATTGCGATTTCTTTCTCCGGTAGTCAATTGCAATCCAACGGTAGAGGAACCAGGTCTATCCTACTATTTACCCATGGGGGGTGGTGAAAGAAGAGAATTAATACCTTTCCCAAGGGTATTAGCATATAAGTGAATGTAATGGATTCGACTGGAATTCGAACTCGGCTCCCCGATTCCTCAATCCCAGCCGCTATCTCATTCAGTCCGTTATGTGCCATGCGTGATACACGCTTAGTTGCCATCCAAGGCTATAGAACCCAGTCTGTCCTGCTATTTAGCCATAGCTTCGGGGAGAAGAAGAGGATTCATACCTTTCCCAAGGGTATTAGCATGTAAGTGAATGTAATGGATTCGACTGGAATTCGAACTCGGCTCTCCGATTCTTCTACCCGAGATGTTATCCATTACTCCACCGTGCCTCCTTTAGGTAAACTTTAAAACTTTATTTAATAATATATAGTGACTTAAAAATAAAATTCATATATATTGTATTTACATTTATTTGCAATAATTTTGTACTGTGGTGGGTGTTTTTAGGCCACGGAAAAAGTACGTCAATTTAACTGACAAACGGCCTTGACGGACGACCCTCCCCACTATTAGTCCGTTAAATTGAGGTTCCACTCCACAGACATATACAACAAAGAAACGTTCAGCATAAAATTTACGGTTATATCTAGCCACCTGAATTGTAAAATGAAGAGACCTTTCCGCCAATCTAGCAGTGTACGTAAATTCGGAAAGTCTAGGTATTAAAGGGGAAAGCTTATCAGAAGAATCAGAACCTGAAGGGTATATGTCAACAAACGTTGGGCACTTTCTTCACAGATGGAGAAAAAAAACTTGAAGACAAATAAGGTTCTACAGAAAGCTGTTGGGCATTCTATGGATATGCAATGACGAAATTTTAGAGAAAATGGAAACAAAAAGAACACTAGGCAAAAATAAGAAGTTGAAATTTCTAAAGGCTTGAAAAATGTGTCACTGACAGGATATATTGAATCGGTCCTGTTATAGAGGGCCACTGAATGAGGACAGTCCTTAATAGGTTACTTTTTTAGATTTAGATGACAAGACAAAGAACAATAGCCACCGGCAGCGGAAAACGGAGAGATCCAGACAAATGCACGGCGATGAAGAGATGATCATCTCACAGCAACGCGGATGGGAGATCGCCCGTTAGACTGTTCTCCACCCGCTCGCCTCGCTTCATCTCTGCCACTGTCGCATACACGCACACATAGACATGATGTAATGAATATGCATACACCTGGGTTCCCCCTCACAATAATATGATTGTCTGGTGTCAGCCATAAATACAGACTGATGTGGAGGTACAGGAGGACACCTATTGTCTACGACTATAGTCTTCGCCTATTGTCTACCACTACGACGAGGACCAGTTCATTACGGTTGCCTGCAAGTTTGTCCTACTCGGTTACAGTAGTCCAAAACCACTTTGCTACTTCGAATAAATATATCCCTTTTCGAGACATATCAAGATATATATAAAATAAAGAAACTTTGAGCATAGAACTTACGATATTCAGTCACCCCCCCCCCCCACGAGGGTGTCATGTGGCACAAGGCCTTTTTAACGTGGGCATTCCGAGCCCGTGGGCTCGGCCAAAAATATGCCCATTGAACCTGTATAAACGGGTTCAGGGCCTCCTCGAAGGAGACTCCGTCCTTCGGCGTAGCCTCCTTCGGGTTCCTCCCGTCCGTAGGAAGAGAGTTTAACCGAACAGTCGCACAGAAAGTACTGACTCGACTGAGCATAAAACTTACAGTTCCACCTAGCCATTTCTATGGTAAAATGATGACACTTTGTCACCAATCTAGTAGTATACTTAACTCCATAGTGTATTGAAGAGGAAAAATCTTCAGAAGCCGTAGAATATGTGGCAGGGAATGGTTTTTGGTTATTTTTCTGGAGAATTCCGAGATCTATAAGAACGAGCACCGAAACCAAGTGTGGTAGCAATATTCAATACACCGGAGAAATACTGGATTTATAAATGTGCAAGATGGATTCTGACGAAAAAGGGAGGTCCCCCTTGAGACTGTTTTCCGACTCCTCGCTTCACTTCCGTCCTACCTCGCTTGTCTATAGAAGTAGGCTATAAACTGAAAGAAATTTACCTACGACTGCAAACAGAGTGATAGATTTATTTCGTGAATGACGATCCGACCAAAGAGTTACTTTTAAGCCACAAGCATTTCAAAAGAAGAAGCAGCACCCTGAGAACGAACCTGGTGTCTATTCTGAGCTGCAACTCTGAGCTTAAAAGAGAGAGTAAAATATCGAAATTTACTAAAAGGTGAAAAATGTAGAGACAATCACATACCATACATGCACACATTCGCATGCAAACACACATACATACACACATATAAAGCAAAGAATCTGTTAGCTTAGAACTTACGGTGCATTCAGCCATTTCAACTATAAAATGGTGAATCAGTCAGTTATGTCCCATGCGTGATACATGCTTAGGCGATCATGTATCTTTTGTTACATGACTGACGAGACAGATTTTATCCCGTATTAGGTTGTCATTTCTTTCTGCGGTAGGCCAGTTGCCATCCAAGGCTATAGAACCTGGTCTGTACTGCTATTTACGCTTATCTGGAGAGAGAAGAGGATTCATACCTTTCCATGGGTCAGTCAGTCTGTTATGTGCCATGCGTGATACACGCTTAGGTGATCATGTATCTTTCGATACATAACTGACGAGGCAGATTTTTTCCTGCGGTAGGTTGGCATTTCTTTCTGCGGTAAACCAGTTGCCATCCAAGGCTATAGAACCTGGTCTGTACTGCTATTTACCCATATCTGGAGAGAGGAGAGGAGGATTCATACCTCACCATGGGTCAGTCAATCTGTTATGTGCCATGCTTGATACACGCTTAGGCGATCATGTATCTTTCGATACATGACAGACGAGACAGATTTTTTCCCGTATTAGGTTGCCATTTCTTTCTGCGGTAAACCAGTTGCCATCCAAGGCTATAGAACCTGGTCTGTCCTGCTATTTACCCATAGCTGGAGAGAGGAGAAGAGGATCCATACCTTTCCATGGGTCAGTCAGTCTGTTATGTGTCATGCGTGATTCACGCTTAGGCGATCATGTATCTTTCGATACATGACTGACAAGGCAGATTTTTGTCATTGTTGTTGTTTACTTGAGTGCACGTCGTGTACACATATGCAGCGTCTCTCGTCCATTTTATACTTATTTTGGTACTGTATACAGTATTGATTTTGTTAAGCCCTTCACTAGCAGCAGTGAATCGGAGGAAAAGATGGCGGAATGTTTAACATATGTGATTCTGTTGACACTCTTCTGAAATTTGTTAATGTGACCAAGAATCAGGAAAGTAAGGTGTATTACCAACACCTTCGAACATTAAGTGAATTGATAATTCGCGAACAGTCTCAAAGTGGGAAACAATTAAAGTTCCATTCGTTCTTGAAGTCGAAACATGTTTAAAGGTAAGCTAAGGTAAACTTTAAAACTTTTTAAACTTTATTTAAAGGTATATAGTATCTTAAAGATATCAATTATGTGCATTGCGTGATATATGATTTTTTCTTTCTGCGGTAGACCAGTTGCCATCCAAGAGCCAAGTCTAACCTGGTATTTATCCATAGCGGGGGTGGGAGAAGAAGAAGAGGAATCATAACTTTCCCAAGGGTATTAGCACGTAAATGAATGTAATGGATCTGACTGGAATTCGAACACGGCTCTCAATCCGAGCCGCTATCCATTAATCCACCTCGCTTCCTTGTCCCTACTTTCCTTAAAACTTCCCTGTTGCACATGTTCTGTTCATGGTATTCAGAACATTTTACGGAAGAACTATATCTCTTGTTGCTTCAAATCTCCACTTCGTCTCTGAAAAGAATGTTTAATATTCACTGCTATACAGGAGCCAGTGTGACTGGCAGAATAATTAATATTATTGTTTTTGTGATGATCGGTCTGATAGATAGATAGATAGATAGATAGATAGATAGATAGATAGATAATGAAGAGACTGAGATAGATAGATAGATAGATAGATAGATAGATAGAAGGGAACACGGAAGTCAACACTTAGAGGCGACAATCTGTTTCATGCTAGACGCAATCGTCAGGTCACGAATGCAGATACAATCACATAGACACACATGCCCACACTCGCCATGCACAAACACTTACATACACACATATAAAACAAAGAAACTGTTAGCAAAGAACTAACGGTTACGTTTAACCATTTCAACTATAAAATGATGGGACCTAACCGCCAATCTAGTAGTATATCTAAATACGTAAATTATTAAAGTGGAAAGATCATCAGATCAGATCCCGAAGAATATATGACAGTGAATGATTATCTTTTAGTTTTGTTTTTTTGTTGTTGTTTTTTTTTTTGTCTTTTTTTTTTATAAATGTACAAGATGGAAGATTCTACGCAGTGGATGCTTCATGCCGTCAGCTCCAATGTCAACAAGGTTAATTGAACAGTTACGTCAGTTATTGATCAGCTTATCGATCTTCCGTTTGAAGATGTAATCTTTTAACGTTTCTGAGTTTGTTTTCAAGCGATTTTTTGTTAGTTTCTATGTTTCGCATCAGTGGATCGTAGCTGGATTTATACATTCATCGCGCGCTTTACGTTTTATGCCTGCTGTCAGTTTGCTTTTCAACTCTTATTTTTATTGATTGGTTATTGATTGATTATTTTTATTGATTGGTTTCCGATCAATCGTTAGGCTTTCTTGTATTTCGTTATGACGCTTTGTTCTTTAATCTTAGCACTTGCTCTAAATATAATTATTGTTCGACATCGTTTACGTCTTCGTCGGCTAATATACGAGTGGTTTGTGAAAATTTGTCCTGATCTACTTCCAATGGATATAAAGACACACTAACAAGCACATTGATTAAGTCTTCTCCACTTAATCTGCTGGCCCCAATACTGACCTAAAGAAGAACTATACACAGAAAACACTTTCAAGAGCCTACAGTATTCACATCACTTCATCTATAATGCTAAAAGAAAAGCATACAAAATATACGACCGCAAAAAGATAACATCAGTATTAACAATGATAATTTTACTTATTATAAAACCCAGGTTGGTTGTGTGTGTGTGTGTGTGTGTGTGTGTGTGTGTGTGTGTGTGTGTGTGTGTGTCTATATATGGGATCGGATTTCCTACATTTTTCAACCGATTTCAACAAAACTTCACTTTTTTTGGCAGGTAGTGTTTCTTATTGTCTTGCACACTTTTTTCTTTATTTTTACATTCAGAATGCTTTAAAAATTCCATTTACAAGACAATTGTTTATAATAAAATTCTATTCAATCGGTAGACTCATAACAATTGAAAACAATGTTTTTGTTTGAGTTTGACCAATTCGTAAAAAAAAAAAAAATAAATAAAAATAAAATAATTAAGACATGCGTGTCTGTCAACCTTAAACAATAATCTTTGTCAATTTTATTTTTCAGTCTTTATGATGGTCGATACTTGATCTATCTCTTACTGTTACATCCCCGGGCAACACCGGGCTCTACTGCTAGTAAAGGATAAAAGAGTCATATAATACTACCTACTAATTCTAATTACTACTAATCTACTAATTCTACTATATCTACTATCGAAAACAATTCAATCTATACAACATCAAAATAATTACAGCCACATCCCAAACTACGGGTATATCTCGGGTTACGTCGTTTCGAGTTAAGTCGTTCACAATTATACGTCGTTTGTCAAAAAAAATATATGGAAAATTAAAAATCAAGTTTAAGTCATTTTATTCGACTTCACGTCTGTCCGTCACAAATTGTAATATCAAAAGAAAAGCGTTAAAAGCACATGAAATCATGTCACTCTACAATAAATAAGAAAAAAGTATATAAGATCATATTAAAATACGTACATTTACTGTAAACGTTGATATAATCATTATACATCCTAGAGAACGAAATATGAAAGCGTCTGTGACTCTGTGTTGTCTTATTTAGTGCTCTTTAAGGTTATATCGTTAAGCTATATTGCTGATAAATTATTTTATTCAGAACTAGCAGCATGGTTCGGCGTTGCCCGTGCTTGATTCAAAAATCGTACGACTCATCGCTATCACTTGACTTAAAATATTTTTGCCCTTCCTTGCCTTTAAAGGAGTGCCCTTTGCCGTGCTGATGTTGCTACATGCCTTACTTCTTACCTATCTCACACTGCGACTTTTTTCTAAGCTCTATACTAAACATTAAATCTGTTACGAAAAAAGAACTAAACAAAATGAACACAAAATTATCAGCTTTAAAAAAGGACTCGAAACTGGAAAAACTGAATGAAAAAAGAATGTTAACAACAAATACTTTTTCACACCCAACGGAATCAGAATCAACGTTGAGTTTAAGCAAGCGAATGAGCCAATTGGAGTAAAGTGCCATGCAGATTTAAATTTTTCCCTTTGTGACGAATGCAGCTATCGATTTTTTCTTTTTGCATACTAGCATGCTAGTTAACATCCGTGTCAATCAGCTGTTGGCTCTCACGCTGGCCAATGGAATCTTCCTGCCTATTCGTGGCAGTCAGCTATAGGCTCTCACTCTGGCCAGTAGAAAATGGCCGCAAACTACATGAAAACTTCCGTAGAAGCATGAAAAATCTATTATTTCCACTATCGATGGGAGTTGGGAAATGCAATGTCGGTCTTGGCCTTACCACTAACTTGGAGCATGTACATGTAAATTTTGGTGCAAATCCGTCGAAAATTACGGCCATGCATTCGTTACACACACACACACACACACACACACACACACACACACACACACACACACACACACACACATCCTGCCTTTTATAGATAGAGATACTATACGTACATATCATAAATACTGTAATAGCCAATGGGGAGTGCTTATTTGCGGTTTATAATGTGGTTATTTCGACTTAAGTCGTTTTTCGACCTAGGTCGTGACCTCTGGACCCAATTACAAATTATAGTAGAGTGAGGTATACCTGTATTACGGATAATATCAATAATAATTCTGCATCCCAAATATACCTCCCACATAATGGCAAGACATTAGCTATAGGGCGCTGGACAAATACCTCTCACATATACCTCACGTATAATAGCATTTTTCCTGCACTCTGTAGCAAATGTCTTGCCATTATATGTAAGCTATGAGTGCAGGAAAATGCCTCTCACTTATACACCCCACAAAATGATAAGACATTTACTACAGAGTGCAAAAGAAATACCTCCCTCATATACACTCCACATAATGCTAAGACAGTTACTACAGAGTGCAAAAGAAATACCTCCCTCATATACACCCCACATAATGCTAAGACATTTGCTACAGAGTGCATGAGAAATACCTCCCTCATATACACCCCATATAATGCTAAGACATTTACTACAGAGTGCAGGAGAAATACCTCCCTCATATACACCCCACGTAATGGTAAGTCATTTGGTACAGATTGCAGGAGAAATACCTCCCTCATATACACCCCACATAATAGTCAGGCATTTGCTACAGAGTGCAGAAAAAACACCTCCCTCATATACAACCTACATAATAGTAAGATATTTGGTACAGATTGCAGGAGAAATACCTCCCACATATACACCCCACATAATGATAAGACATTTGCTACAGAGTGCAGGAGAAATACCACCCTCATATACACCCCATATAATGATAAGACATTTGCTACAGAGTGCAAAAGAAATACCTCCCTCATATACACCCACATAATGCTAAGGTATTTACTACAGAGTGCATGAGAATTACCTCCCTCATATACACCCCACATAATGCTAAGACATTTACTACAGGGTGCAGGAAAAATACCTCCTTCATATACACCCCAAATAATGATAAGACATTTGCCATAGACTGCAGGAGAAATACCTCCCTCATATACACCCTACATAATGGTAAGACATTTTCTTCTGGGTGCTGCAGAAATACCTCCTATATTTTAAACTGCCAATTGTATTTGCTAGTACACTTAACAAAGTGACAATTGTGTCTTCAGGAGCTAATGTCTTACCCTTATGTCTGAGCTATTTCTACCGCGCCCTGTAGCTAATGTTTTACCATTATGTGAGAGATATGTTTGCTGCACCCTGTAGCAATTTCCGGTCTTTGACAACGCTACCCCGAGCATCGACAATTCTGTGTTTAATTTCCTTTCATCCACCGAATGCAAATCTCATAAACTAGGAAATTGCAAGTGACGCATGATAAATTTTTGATGATAAATTCAACGGGATAAATTCTTTATGATATTCATCGTGTCACACTATGACCGGGTTATCCACATAGAAGAGATAAGTGACAATGTATTTCGATCGCAAGTGTTTCAGTTTTAGAACCAGCGGATATGATATTTGAAGTGACACACACTTGACTGAAGAGGAAGAAGAGATAGCATAAGCGAAAGAAAGCATCTGGGGTTAAGTGACAACAAGCCGGACATTGATTATTTCCAGTTGCTATTTCCATTGAAAGTGTTCAGATGAACTACATTTCTCAGTTCAACCAGTTCTAGCTTCCACAGCCAAGACCCGCCATACCACTCACATTACAGTGAACCACCCTCATCATCTTCATACTGGATTGGTGAGATGTAAGTTCCACTCCAGTAGTTCGTTCCCACGAAATGCTACTTTGTAGAACCAACACCAAAGAGGACGCTTCCCTGACAACTACAATCATAACCTGTTCATGTCTAGGTTTAACAGTTATGTACACTATTTACATTATTCGGACTACAGTTTCATCAATGTCGCCATATTTATTACAACGTTTCGGCCGTTGTACGCTCCGGCCTTCTTCAGGTGGTTGGAATGTCGAACTGAACCCTTTATTTCGCTCACTGGGGTAGACTGTTCGAGTTCCATGTGCCATGTTTAATGGATGTCAGTTATCAGTTATCTCCTGTTAATACCCCTTTCCAAGTTCTCCATCGCCTTAACCGGGTATTGAACTCACACTCTTTGGGTCCTGTCACTGGATCTAAATAACGCCTTTATCCACTGTGCCATGTGTCCTTGAGGACATATGACACAGTGGAGAACTTGGACAGGGGAATTAACAGGAGATAACTGACAACTGACATCCATTAGACATGGCACGTGGAACTAGAACAGTCCCAGTGAACGAAATAAAGGGTTCAGTTCGGCATTTCAACCATCTGAAGAAGGCCGGAGCGTACAACGGTCGAAACGTTGTAATAAATATAGTGACAAAGATGAAGACAATAGTCCGAATAATGTAAATAGTGTACATAATTTAACCGTTATCTTCTGCACATATCTGTGTTGACTGTACCGCTTAATCTGTAACACTCTACCTTGAGAGGCACCAGGGCATTATACAGCGTGAACACCACAGTAAAAAATAACTATATATATATATATATATATATATATATATATATATATATATATAGTTATATTATTTTGTGACATGCCTCATTAAATAATTTAGACTAGTTTTGTTTACTTATTTTTAAAAGAATTCTTTACGGACAATTTTCTTCGTATCCTTATATTAAAGGTAGAAAGAAACTTACCATGTTGATGTGCATATTCATTTTGTTCCGACTACTTTCGACATTAGCTCAATGTCGTCATCAGGGTCGAGGCATGGCACGTGGAACTAGAACTTTCCCGATGGACGAAATCACCTGAAGAAGACCGGTATGCACCACATCTGAAACATCATGAATATTTCAAAGAGGACAACAACCCGAATAATGTAAATAATTACAATAATTCATCTCAGAAATATAAACACATATTATTATTATTATTATTATTAATATTATTATTATTATTGTTATTATTCGATGCTTCCTCATGGACAAGTAGACTTTGGCAAACTATTTATCTAAAAGAAAATACATATTTTCATCCTGAGACTGTAAAATTATCTACAAAAACATCTGTAGTTGAAGTCGTAAAACTGCATACAAAATATTTAGATTTCGGCGTTAAATAACCCATAGAGGTGTTGATGTACCGTGAAACAAAATCAACCAAGCTGCCAAATTTAAATGGTCGGACCGTGTGGATCTATAAAAGTTTAAAGCTCTGACTCCCACAGATCATCAGTATGAGTGTTGCTATGTCACAAGATGGCGGAAAACATTTTAAAACTTGTGTCAGAATATCTCCTTCACTTTGGTAAGCCAACACTGTAGTCAAGACTAAATCATTATTGTTGTTTAGGGCGTTGGAATTATATTTCCATCGCTGTATTAATAATTTAATGCAGGCAGGCATAAATATAGTCTTTAGATATACATGAAATAAGTATGGGATAAGAGTTTGCTTTTTTTTTTTTAATAATTTCACTTCAAGAAAGGCGATAATGTCACTAAGACGCAAAGGATTACTAAGAGCGGAAGAGAACGAGAAGATTTTAGCGAGGAGAAAGAACATTATAAGAACAGGACTCGGGATCGTCTGGCACTGTGTATACAAAAAAAAAGGAAGAAAAATACATTTAGTACACTTTAATATACACAACCAGTGGGCGTTAGATATCTGTAAAAAGCATTTCCTAATACGCAAAAGAATATAATGTATAGTAGATTGCAAACATCTCTCTCTATATATATTATATATATATATATATATATATATAGAGAGAGAGAGAGAGGAGAGAGAGAGAGAGAGAGAGAGATTACTCAAAAATATTTGCATGAATTCACGTATATAATTGTGTTCCAATACAGACGTAAACCAAATCTACACCTCTCTCATTCTCCCTCTCCCCGTCTCATTCTCTATCTCTATCTCGCTCTCTCTATTTCTCTCTGGTTTATAATAATGCAGAGAATCTATGACCAAAAATAAGGGATCAGTTTATAAATACATTTAATATAGAATTGATCCCCCACTTTATGTACACCATACATTTTTTTGGTTTGTTCATCCAATATTGATTGCCTACATAAGCTTGTTTTTTATATCTAATTTATATATATATATATATATATATATATATATATATATATATATATATATATATATATAAAGCCACGCATATATACACAGTATAATTAGATTATACTTAGGTTGTTTAGGGTGTTGGAATTATATTTCCGTCGCGGTATTAATAATTTAATGCAGACATACATACAGTCTTTTGATATAGATGAAATAATTATCGGATAAATATCTTCTTTTTTTTATCATTTCATTCCAAGAAAGGCGATAATGTCTCTAAGACGCAAAGACTTACTGAGTGGAAGAGAATGAGAAGACTTTAATGAGGAGAAAGCACGTCAAAAGAACAGGATTCAGGATTCAATTTGAATTTTTGAAGATTGTAGATGGCATGGAAGCCAAAAAACGAAATAGACTGCCACAAATGAAATTGCAAGAAAAAAAAGTCTCTTAGAAGAAAACTTTCAGTTACATTTAGTTATTTCAATAGTAAAACGATGAGACCTATCAGCCAATCTAGAATACGCTTAAATTGACATAGTCGAAATACCAAGGAGGAAAACTCATTAAAGCAACTGCCATGAAAATACCTATTCTATATACAAAATTCTGTGACATCCATTAGGCTACTCGTCCATCACACCTTTTAAAATAGCCATACATTGACCGATCGAAACAAAATTTTAGGGAGAAGTGTGAACGGGTAAGGGAGTAGAAAGTACAGTTGGTTCTAGTAGAATAAATTTTCATTAATTTATTTTGCAAAATTAAATGTTTTATTTAACATTGAAAATACACTCACTATTTTTAAAAGAATTTAATGATTAAAATAACAAATATTTATTTAATATAAATGCAATATTGTTTTATCATATCTTTTCTTTAAGTTTTCATATATACAAAAATCCAATTTCCAGTTCGCACTGCGTTTGCGAGAACTATAAACAAATCACAAGGCCAAACGCTTCAAAGGGTTGAAATTTGGCTCCAGAAATAAATATTTACAGATAGCCAGTTGCATGTTGCATGCTCAAGAGTAAGAAATCCTAAGCATTTATTCTTCACTGTTAAAAGGAAAAAGAAAATTTCTTAAAAAATATTGTCTACCGTGAAGTTCTTATAGAAATTAAAGAAATTATTAAACCGTGAAGTAGGGGTTTTTATCAAAGTATTTCCCAAACAAATTAGCTTCTTCAAAATTCGCCGATTGGTTTGCGAAATTGAACGAAACAGAGTTTGTAAATGTCAACAAAAAATGTTAGCGATACTTCAACAATACTAAATACTGTGAGGATTGCATAACATTTCTAGTGTATAGAAGAAAAAAAAACCGATGGAAGCCACAACACGTCGGTAGGAAACTGAGAGAAAACTAGATGCCAGGTTAAGACTAATAACGTTGCAAACATTCTGTTGTATTTTGTCTAGAACGTTGAGTTACATAGACGAAGCATCAGAGCAGATATTGCTGCATTAGTCAATGCACGGAAGAATGGTGGATTTATAAATTTGCAAGATGGAATCTATCGAGAAAAATTGTCTGGCACTGTCTATACAAAAAAAAATAGTGAAAAATACATTTGGTACACTATAATATACATATCAAGTGGGCGTTAGATTTC
>CAHIKZ030004049.1:867500-887500 GCA_903632075.3 Acanthosepion pharaonis
CTTCCCGCGCGTGTCTGATTGATAAAAACGTGAAACAGGAAAATTTCGTTAGAAGCAAGGAAAAGAGTACTGAACTGTTACGTAATGTCATCTCCCCTATCATTCATATCACAGATCTCATTCACCATTGCCATTTTGTTGACCGTAACCCTTTACCTTGAGTGGCGTTTGAGCCTTGTCAACTTTATCAGAAAATAACTCCTCTTTCGACAATAGAAATCTATAGAATCTACTATGTCCACAAAATCAGGGATCAGTTTACGAATTAGTTATTATATAGAATTGATCCCTCACTTTATATTTTCACCTCACTCTCTTCTTATTCCAGCTGATTACATTCTCTGAGTTATAGAAATGTATAGAATTTACTATGGCCAAAAAATCGGGGATCAGTTTATAAAAATGATAAAATAGAATTGATCCTCCACTTTATGTCTATGTCATACTTTCTTGTTTGTTCATCTACTTTTGATTGTCGACACAGACTTGTTTTCCTTATTTAAATGTGCATCTACAATGGCCAAAAATGAGGGATTAGTTTATAAACTGATTTAATATACAACTGATACCCCACTTTATATCCACATCATACTTGTTTGTTCATCCAGTATTGATTGCCTACACAAGCGTTCCTGAGTATGACGATAAACTACGTATGGCAGCAAGGCCTCTGATCAGGACATTGGAGGTTTGTGGAGTGTCGAACCACATCTTGATTACAGTGGTTCACAGGTCCACACTGACACGGGGTGGCTGCACTTGTTAGGGTTTCGGCTATGGGCAAATAGGGACCCCCCAAAAAAAACAAAATAAATGACAGTATAAAAATAAATTTTCATAATAAAAATACAGCAATACATTTTTATATAGCAAGATTACCAGCAATGTTTATTTATAGCAAAATGGCCAACAATACATTTTATCTTTAGTTGAAGCCATAAAATAGTGTTCAAAATTTTTAGATTTCGACATTAAATAAGCCATCGAGCATAATATTCCGCTAAACAAAATCATACAACCAACATGAAGGAATTCTTTCATGACATTAATCCATATGATATCCGAAAGAAAATCCATCTAATATCTTAAAGGAATTAAACAGCATTCTAAAATATAACTTCAAGAAAGATACAACATAAAACACACACATCACCGCCTCTAGTAATCACGTCCACACAATTATGTATATGCACAAAAGCTGAGAATCATATACCATGTATTCAATTGTGAAGGCAGAATAACATAGATCGTATTTTTGTTACTTCAACCATCCCCCCAATTAAATTTTAGCATTAAATGACCCATAAGGAGTTGATGTGCCGTTAAACAAACAAAGCAAATCAAATCCTACATAAGCTTGTTTTTCATATTTAATTCTCTGAGTACTGGACAATCTCCTCACAAATGAAGAAAAAGACTTAAGGTAATAGAAATGTGCTTCTACAGAAGGATACTGAGCATACCTTGGATCGAACACGAGAGCGAAGACAAAGTTTTTGAGAAAATGAACGTATCAAGATATTTTGTCATTATTGAGAGAACTTAATTTAAACAGAGTCAATATGAAATATTAAAAGGCAAAACTCAAATTGGCAGCAAACCATATGCATATGGATAGATTTTAGTAAATATAAAAATCTAGAAAGAGGGGTAAGACAAGGATGTGTCTTCTCACCAGACATATTCATCCTGTGCAGCGAGGTAATTGTGAGAGAATTATAGGTCCTACCAGGATTCATTATTGGCTGCCATAATCTTAACAACATACCAATGACACAGTGCTGATAGCAAACACCGAAAGGAAACGACAAAAACTCCTGTAGAAGTTAGTGAAAGGAAGCAAGGAGACAGAATTCATGGTCGTTAGCAAAAGGAACAACCCATCATGAAAATTACAAATTGGAGATGCCAAAATTAAACAAGTACAACAATTTAAATATCTAGACATCAATTTAACAGAGGGCGGAAATTTTGACACTGAAATCCGAACGTGATATGAATAGCGAAATTTTCTTTCCATAAGCTAAGCACGGTATTCAGAAACAGGAAATTCTCATTAGAAACAAAGAGAAGAGAGCCGAACTGTTATGTAATATCAGTCCTCTTATATGGCAGTGAATGCTGGACAATCTCCTCACAGATGAAGAAGAGATTTGAAACAACAGAAACAAAGAAAAGAGAGCTGAACTGTTATGTAATATCAGTCCTCCTCTATGGCAGTGAATGCTGGACAATCTCCTCACAGATGAAGAAGAGACTTGAAGCAACAGAAACAAAGAAAAGAGAGCTGAACTGTTATGTAATATCAGTCCTCCTATATGGCAGTGAATGCTGGACAATCTCCTCACAGATGAAGAAGAGACATGAAGCAACAGAAACAAAGAAAAGAGTACTGAACTGTTATGTAATATCAGTCCACCTATATGGCAGTGAATGCTGAACTATCTCCTCATAGATGAAGAAGAGACTTGAAGCAACAGAAACAAAGAAAAGAGAGCTGAACTGTTATGTAATATCAGTCCTCCTATATGCCTGTGAATGCTGGACAATCTCCTCACAGATGAAGAAGAGACTTGAAGCAACAGAAACAAAGAAAAGAGTACTGAACTGTTATGTAATATCAGTCCACCTATATGGCAGTGAATGCTGGACAATCTCCTCACAGATGAAGAAGAGACTTGAAGCAACACAAACAAAGAAAAGACTACTGAACCTTTATGTAATATCAGTCCTCCTATATGGCAGTGAATGCTGGACAATCTCCTCACAGAAGAAGAAGAGACTTGAAGCAACAGAAACAAAGAAAAGAGTACTGAACTGTTATGTAATATCAGTCCTTCTATATGGCAGTGAATGCTGGACAATCTCCTCACAGATGAAGAAGAGACTTGAAGCAACAGAAACAAAGAAAAGAGAGCTGAACTGTTATGTAATATCAGTCCTCCTATATGGCAGTGAATGCTGGACAATCTCCTCACAGATGAAGAAGAGACTTGAAGCAACAGAAACAAAGAAAAGAGAGCTGAACTGTTATGTAATATCAGTCCTCCTATATGGCAGTGAATGCTGGACAATCTCCTCACAGAAGAAGAAGAGACTTGAAGCAACAGAAACAAAGAAAAGAGAGCTAAACTGTTAAGTAATATCTGTCCTCCTATATGGCAGTGAATGCTGGACAATGAAGAAGAGACTTGAATCAACAGAAATGTAGTTCTATAGAAGGTTACGGAGAATAGCATGAATCGAACATTTTAGAGAAAATGGAAACCAAAAAGTCACTTTTGTTTATTATCGGCGCACATTCTATGGCACATAATCTATATCTATGATTCTCAAAGTGTGAGTGTATGTGATCGGATGTTTTTTATGCGTTTCCACTATTTTCATCTGATTTAGATCATTTTTTTTTGTTTGATAGATAATTCTTCAGTACTGGTTTTGAGTCCAAACTGACTGGAAAAAATTACGACCTTGTAGGTGAAAAATCGAAAAAAAAGATTTTTTACACTTTACGCAAAAATCGAAAGTAAAATATAATTTACTTTTTCACACATGACCTTCCAATCCTAGCTTATGCTGTGTGGGCGTGATTCAAAACTCCACACATTGCCCATCGGTTGCTGCTGACGTTGATAATTGGTGCGTGCATTAACGCGTGTACGTTTGGCCCTGCAATACGCGCTGTGTCACGCGATGTGTCATGCGCTGATGCACGCGCATACGCATGACCTGCGGATCGCTACACCTGTTCCAGTTTTCCATTGACTGCACAAAACCCCTTTACGCATTAAATCAAATGTCGCCGTGTCATAGTGATTGTCTACGCAGTCCTAAGCTCATTGCTACCGCTTAACTCCGCAATTAAGCTTCTACTTCTGTCCGTCCAGACCTGTTTACATATTCCCCTTCTATTGGCCAAGCATCCAATCTCTCTCAAGCGAGTTTACTTTTTCCATTGCATAATGCCTAATACTACAGTTTTACAGCGTTGCTTTCATTATCGTTTATAACTGTTCCCAATTTAAACATTTTATCGTCCTGCCAATTTTTGTATTTCATTCACCGTAGTAATTTTATTACTCAACATTTATTTTTCCAACCTTTCCTAAAGTTATTCGAGTTTAGTGATCCCTGTAGTTTTACAACGTTTTCTTCTGGTATTTGCCTACGCATTCCATTTGACATTTGAGATTTGTTTTGAAGTATATACGATAATGCATTTCACCATTTAAGGCTTCATCAGATACAAAAAAAATGAAATCCGTTTATCTGTATTAGTTGAACAGACACGGATTTTATTTCTTTTGTTTTCGGGGTTAATGAGGTCTTAAATGGCGAAATGTTTTCTTGGATATATTTCGAAACAAATCTACTTTTATGACGTTTTCCAAATTGTTGACAATTGGAAAACGTTCGTGAAAAACGTCCATGCTCAGTTGGGAAAACAGTAAACCTGAGAAAAAACAATTTTCACCTGTTCTCTTTCAAGATGACTCATTCATTGTTTTCTTTGTTTCTCAGGACAAATGGTGTCTAGAGGGTTAATAGGAGAATCGTGATGAAAAGAAAATGATATGCTCATCATTAATTAATCATAGCTAAGGAAGCTCATGAATGATTGAAATAAATTTCATATATATATATAATTCTCAAAATGTGTGTGTATATGTGTGTGTGTGTGATCGGATGTTGTTTATGCGTTTCTACACTTTTCGTCTGATTTCGATGAATTTTTTTTTTTTTTTTTTTTTGATAGATAATTCTTCAATGCCTGTTTTGATTCTAAATTACACATTCTTCTTCTCTTGGGCAAGATGTCAATCTCTCTGAAGTAAGGTTACCTTTTCCATTGCATAAGGTCTACTACTACAGTTTTAAGGCGTTACTTCCATTGTCGTTTAAAGCCATTCCCAATTTATTTTTTTTATTGTCCTGTCAGTTTTTGCATTGCATTCACCGCAGTAATAAAAAAGCTTGCTTTTTTATTAATCAAAATTTATTTTTCCAACCTTTCCTAAAGTTATTCGAGTTTAGTGATTCCTGTAACTTTAGAGCGTTTTCTTCTGGTATTTTCCCACGCATTCCATTTGGCAATTCATACTTGCCTAAGACATGCCACCAAAGAAAAGAACTTGCCTAGGTCACAAAAACCGCTGCCGCCAGGCCCTCATGCAAATAAGAGACAACAAATCGTCTTTAGAATGTTCAGTTCGCCCGTCTCAAAATGCCGTCTCGGAATTCTTCAATCAGAGCCACGGAGTCCGAAGATCAACATAGCCATTGGCTATACGTTCTGCGCGCGTAGCTGAAAATAATTATCAAAGAACTCAACGGCTGGGGAGAAGCGCTTCTTCAACTACTGCCACGCGTGAGGCTGAAACAAGATTGAGGAGGCAAATCGGCCATTTCAGGATCACCCCCATTCAAATTGTTTTAGAACCCCCCCCCCATTTGGGGACGTGCGTCAGTTGCACCCAATTGTTGTTGCTAATATTGATTTTCGGGTGGGCTGACTTTAAATTGCTCCAACTGAACCGCAAAAATAAATTGGCAGTGACCAAAGACCCGGTTGAACGGAGGTTATACTGCTAGTGATATATATATATATATATATATATATATATATATATATATATATATATATATATATATATATTTAGGCAGCAATCTTTCGTTTATGCATGTTTCATTAAAAACGCCAGACAAGGTAATAGGGTTAAGTTTTTTATTTAATTTTATTGTATTCGAACAACAGCTTTCTTTTTTGGACAAAGAGTTTGTAAAACTGTCCAAATGTTTTATAGTTCCGAGCGATTTCGGCTATACTTTTAACCATTATCAAGGATGACTCGATTTTTCAGCTTAATTGAGTGTGTGCATTATGCGTATGTTTTAGTGTGTTGTAGGGATGTTTTAATTTCCGAATACGGTTAGCACATTGTGGCCTTGTTCGTAATTAGTATTATGAAGAGTTGGCTTTTTATTTTTTATTATTCAAGCTTCCATTATTTTTAATCTTTTTTTACAGGTGGATGCAGTTATTATATTTGTGTTTTCTACTAGTATATATATATATATATATATATATATATATATATATATATATATATATATACTACTAGTATAGCCCGGCGTTGCCCGGGGATATAACAGTAAGAGATAGATCAAGTATCGACCATCATAAAGACTGAAAAATTAAACTGACAAAATTATTGTTTAATGTTGACGGACACGCATGTCTTTTTTTTACGAATTGGTCAAACCCAAACTCAAACAAAAACATTGTTTTCAATTGTTATGAGTCTACCGATTGAATACACTTTTATTATAAACAATTGTCTTATAAACGGAATTTTTAAAGCATTCTGAATGTAAAAAAAGAAAAAAGTGTGCAAGACAATAAGAAACACTACCTGCCAAAAAAAAGGTGAAGTTTTGTTGAAATCGGTTGAAAAATGTAGGAAATCCGATCCCATATATAAATGAACACACACACAACCAACCTGGGTTTTTAAGTATAATTCGATATGAGTTGTCCCCCTTTCATTCTCACGATGCCTCTTAATCGTGTTTTCAAATTGATTTCGTTCAAAAACAATTGTGTTTTTCCAATTTTTGGCGGTCAGAACCACCGCAAGGTAATTTTACGTAGTCCTGTGAAGTTTTGTTGAAATCGGTTGAAATATGTAGGAAATCCGATCTAATATATAAACGTACAGACACACAAACACACACACACACAATCTGCGTTTTATAATAAGTAAGTTACTAGTAGTATACTAGTATGTATAAAATATATATATATATATATATATATATATATATATATATATATATATATACTAGTAGTATACTAGTATATATAAATTACACAGCGAAAAAACACAAATTACCTTATGTGGGCAAAATTTATTTAAACCAAAACTAAGTACGTTGGTCTTATTCAATCCCGGGGAATGGACTGTCCATTCAAAGTAACTCCTACTGCTGCTCTTGAAATAGCAAGCGACCAATCAGAAATGCCCTACGTCACTTCCTTCTCAGCCAAAACGAGACAAAAAGAGAATAAAGTGAATGCTCGTCTTTTCCCTTTTAGGTCCAACACGCGGAAAACCCCACACTCTCAACGAACACGGCTTGACATAACAGGTAAGTAATTTCTACTTGTTGCCAGGAAATATTTTTTTTTTATCTCCTATGAAACGATGCTTCACTATTTACACACACACACACACACATATATATATATATATATATATATATATATATATATATATATATATATATATATATATATATATATATATATATATATATATATATATATATATATATATATTTGGTTGATAGATGTGAGTTTGTGACCCTGGGTTTCACGCTTTAGCGATCGCAGACAAATAAGTACTGCGCATATAATATATAAATGATTATACATATATATATTTATTTATATTTATATACACTTTTCACACACACACACACACAAACACACACACACACACACACACATATATATATATATATATATATGTATGTATATAAATAAAAAGAAAAAACAGTAAGATATATAATCCAGTGTTCTTATAGATATTTTTATTTTTACAAAATAGTGCTCAATGTAAATTTACAGAGCATTAATATTATAAATTAATTGATTTAAAATATTTTTTTCGTTACACTGTTCTAACCATGTTTCAAAAATTTTTTGAAACATGGTTAGAACTGTGTAAGAAAAAACATATTTTAAAATCAATTAATATATATATATATATATATATATATATATATATATATATATATATATATATACATATATATATATATATATATATATATAAGCTTTTATTCTTTAATGACAATAAGACGAAATTCTCATCTGACAAAAAAAAATTGACAAATGTGGATGACCTTTGTACGGATGACGTTTATGTTTTTAACCTTTAAAGCAATATATCTTTATTTTTAGATCACCTTAAAATAAGCGAAATGAAAACCTGACATTGTTTGGAAAAAAAACGAAAAAAAAAGAAACAATCAATTTTTTTTCTTACTCAATTTTGAAAGTGCTTGTTTGTTTTATTTTAGCTTCATTTTTTTTTGTGGGGGTGGGGGAGTACAGTATGATGAATTTCCATTTCAAACTTTTTTCTACAAGCAATTTAAGCTTATCCAAGAAAATATTATTTATTTGCAAAAGGTAATAAAAATTTAAAATAAATGTCAAAATTTATTCTTCATTAACTAACGGCCGGTCTCCAATACTGAGCACTTTTCCATTATGAATATACCAGATTTTAAGCACACACACACACACACACACACACACACACACACACACACACACACACACACACACACACACATATATATATATATATATATATATATATATATATATATATATATATATATATATACTCAATTCTGGAAGAACTAAATGATAACACACATTTAACACAGACACAACCCCTTCCCAAGAATCAATAAAACTGTCAAAATGGCCAAGAGAATTCAGCCTCTATCTTAAATATCAACTTAAAAAGACAAAATTTACGAAAAAATAAATAAATAAATAAATAAAATAAGAAATAAATGAAAACTACGGATAAAGTTCATTTACTTCATCAAGTCATTCATTCCTGTAGTTTACTGCTACTAACAAGCAGAATTTTTTTTCCTGATGATGGCCATGCTGGCCGAAACTAGTCGAGGAATCTAATTGAAGTAATAAAACAAAAAATATGAATATACAACCCATTCACATATCAGAAGAATATCTGCAGTTGGTTATCGTTACTTTTCAACGCTACAGGACCCTGATATTTAACCCATATTTGGGGGAATAGATGGATTAATACTTTTCCCAGGGGTATTAGCAAAGAATTCGAGCTCGGCCTTCCCATTTCTCATTCCAGGTCATTATCCATCACACCACCCACACATCCATGTTTACAGCAACTAATATCCCCAGGTTGTCACACATCTCGGTACTGACCAGACTCAAAGTTGCTTAACTCCAGTGATCGGAGGAGAATCGGTATTTCATATTTCACAAATGTTTATGTTCATGCGTATGTTGGCGTGAGAAAAAGCATTTTAATGCCTGCAAAAAGAAACTGCTCTCCTTTACCCACCACAGAGAACCTTTCCTGCCTCCCATCAGGATGGCTGATGCCCAACTCCTTGAGAGTGCCTCATTACGCCTGCTTGGTCCCACACTGTCCACTGACATGATGTGGAATAAATACATTGAATCAATAGCTTCATCTACCAATAGGAAAGTTGGTTCTCTGTATCGTGCCAGTTTTTCTCCTTTGAGTCCATCTTTCAAATCTATAAATCAACCATCCATCCTTGCATTGAATATTGCTGTCATATATGGTCTGGTTTTCCCACAGTAGGTCTCGATGTCCTCGACAAAAATCCAGAGACGAATATGTAATATGAAAGGTCCTAATCTGGCATCTATTTAACAATCGCTATCCCACAGACGTACAGATTACGTACTGCGCTGTATTCTATATTCATAGACTATGGTGAACATGGTCAACAAAAACTGCCAGCACTATACAACCACTTTCTAAGATCAATGGGTAAAATGGATTTAAACAAGTGCCTTGGTAAATACCGCCCTTTAAACATTGTGGACTGGTTCTACAGAATCACAAACAAAAATTGTTCCAAATACGAGAAAGCACATAACGTGAGGACTACCAACAGCAGTAACAATTAAAATGGATAGCACATTTTATAGTAAATGTGGCATCGTTGACAAAACTAACCTGGTTGATGATCTCGAAAAGGGCCTCTTATCTGTGGTTGACTGGGGCTGGAAATGGCTTGTAATGCCTCCAAAACGAAACTGCTCTCCTTTACCCACCACAGAGAACCCTCCCTGCCTCCCATCAGAATGGCTGATGCCCAACCCCTCGAGAGCGCCTCGTTATGTCTGCTTGGTCTCACACTGTTCACTGACATGAGGTGAAATAAATACATTGAATCAATTGCTTCATCTACCGCAAGGAAAGTTGGTTCTCTGTGTCGTGCCAGAAAGTTTTTCTCGTCTGAGACCATCCTTCAAATCTAGAAATCAACCATCCGTCCTTGCATGGAATATATGGTCTAGTGCTCCCGCTGTATGTCTCGAGCTCCTTGATAAAATCCAGAGACGAACATACAATATCTGTGAGATAACGATTGTAGACTAGATGCCAGATACTTGCGGACATCATTGTAGACATACCACGTGTTAATTTTGGACCATTTAAAAAATAACAATAATAACACCCTTCACCATACCCGCAAATCCGAGAAAAAAATTATCGCGAGCGAGTGTGAAGTTATTTTCGAACCAATGAAAACCGTATATTGACAAAGTCCACACCTTTATGTAAAAGTAGATTTTGAATCCCTTTACGGATACAAAAAAAAATCGAAAAATACTGCTCCTCGGGGCTCACAACAATTGCGGAGGTCACTTTGATCTACACGTGCGTATACACGTACACACTCAACGATATGCACACAATCAATGGAAGAGAGACAGTCAGCAGCCACCGACTAAGACTTGTCCACGTATACAATAACATGGATTAACCAGCAACCGCGTACTGTCTTTGCGGTATGTACTCACAAACACATTAGGCTATCCGTCATAAAGTGCCCACATATTTCACACCAAACTACGAACACTTAACACTTTCACTGCTACTTATTTGCCCAGTGCTGCCCCCATCCGGCCAGCCATTTTAAAAGAAAATGCCAAATTTCAACCTACATATTTTATTACACAGAAAACTGGCACCAGTGTGTTTTACAGCCTTCCATTTTCATGGATATACCTGGGAATGACTTACCAGATTAGTAATGGGTATACACATGATATCTTTTGAAACATTGTCCTTTGTGATTTTACGATAGATGGCGCAACAGGACACTCATACCAGTGGTATGCAAAAACACGTAGGTTTCCGTACTTAGCCAACTGGAGCAAGATAAAGAAAAACGAAGATCTCCGTTGTTAGCAGCGGAAGTGTTAATTACTTGATAAAACAAATTTAGCTGCGAGGAAAATTCAATATTCTATTTCTATTGTATATTTCTGAAAAGAATGTGTAAATGTTATTACAACTGAGATTGGGCTTCTACTTTTCCTTCAGTGAATAATCCTTTTTTTTTTTTAGGTTTCATTTAAAAGATATGTTGCTGTTGTTATTAAATGTTTAGAAACCCGACACTCAGATGACAAAAAAAAAACCGGGTAGACGGATCCCAACAATATCGTCAAGATGGTATCAGGAGTTATTGTTTTTATGTTTTGTTTTTTAAGATTTTTTTGTTTTGTTTTTTTGTTTTTTTTCGGGGGGTGGGGAGAAGGAGGGGATCAGATTTTATACATCCAAGGTTTTTCAAACTGTGGGTCCCGACCTTTCAGGGGGTCGCGAGATAAATAAAATGGGTCGAGACAAAAAAAAAACAAAGAAAAAATACGCAAATGAAAGCAAAGTACAGAATATAAACAACTTTAAAGGTTGCACAACACTCATAAATCATCGATTGTTTTTCACCAAAGTAAGCTCGTGTCATATTTTTTAAATATATATATATATATATATATATATATATATATATAAAGAAAGAACAGTAAGATATATAATCCCGTGTTCTTATAGATATTTTTATTTTTACAAAATAGTGCTCAATGTAAATTTACAGAGCATTAATATTATAACTTAATATTATAAATTCGCTTGAAGATGAAATGGAACTAATGTCTTTAATTTAATTACAAAATTAAATTCGGAGCTTTTAGCTTCCATTTTTGAAACACGGTTAGAACTGTGTAGCGAAAAAATATTTTAAATCAATTAATTTATAATATATATATATTTGGTTGGATTGATGTGAGTTTGTGACCCTGTGTTTCAGGCTTCTGCGATCGTCAGCGCAAAAGCGTGAAACCCAGGGTCACAAACTCACATCAATCCAACCAAATATGTTAGCTCTATCTCCGATATTGAGCGCTTTCTAATAAGTACCGCGCATATAATATATAAATAATATATATATATATATATATATGAATAGACAAATAACTGATTATTCTAATGTATATACAAAAGTATACTTACACACAGGTGAACGTACGTACACGCACATACACATACGTATATATATATATATATATATATATATATATATATATATACATTATTCGGATTATTGTCCTCATCTTTGTCGCCATATTTAATACAACGTTTTGACCGTTGTACGCTCCGGTCTTCTTCAGGTGATGTCGAACTGGAGTAGACTGTTCTAGTTCTACGTGCCATGTTTGATTGATGTCACTTATCAGTTATCTCCTGACCCAAAGAGTGTGAGTTCAATACGCGGTTAAGACAGTGGAGAACATGGAGAGGGGAATTAACAAGAGATAACTGATAACTGACGTCCATTATATATATATATATATATATATATATATAGAGAGAGAGAGAGAGAGAGAGAGAGAAAGAGAGAGAGAGAGAGAGAGAAAGAGAGAAAGAGAGAGAGAGAGAAACTGTTCTTATTGCGTTTATACATCTTGTTCGTTAAACTCGTTGCGCACTGAGCGACGTCAATTCTTTCTCACACTGAGACCTCGCGCCAAAACTTAGCTACGAAGCTTTGCGCTGCGTTCGTCGTCGTGGGCGACGAAAGACGTTAAGATTGTTGAATAATTCAGTTGCATTTAGAGTTAAAAGTGAAATTTCCCGACTCAATATCGAAGTCAAGTACTGGTGCATTCTTTGAGTGGTAGTAAGACGATGTGTTTGTGTTCAGTTGAAGACTTCGAATTTTCGGTGAGTTAACTGTTATATCGGCGAAATTTAAAAACGGAATAGTTTTATTTATTTATTTATTATTTAACTTGTACCTGTACATGTAACTATGGTAAATATATCTGTTAAAATGATATGCCATTGTTATTCATTTTTGCGTAATTTAAACGACAATTTATCCATCGCACGATATATATATATATATATATATATATATAAAGAAAGAACAGTAAGATATATAATCCGGTGTTCTTACAGGTATTTTTATTTTCACAAAATAACTGATACATTAAAATATAGACATATTGAACACCTAGACACCACTGTCTAGAAAATAGATTTATCTGTAACCTTGGAAACATGAATTTTGTTTTAGCTGTGTATTTGAAACGCAGTGATTTTAAAAGTTACTCCAAAATTCGCTTGAGGATGAAATGGAACTAATGTCTTTAATTTAATTACAAAATTAAATTCGGGGCTTTTAGTTTCCATTTTTGAAACATGGTTAGAACTGTGGAGCAGAAAAAACATTTTAAATCAATTAATTTATAATATATATATATATTAAGAAATGGACAAAGTCCGACAATTTATTTATTAAAGACATTTTTATGTTTAACGTTCTTTTTATAGATACAAGTATTTAAGTAAATGCTCTGTTTATAATAAACAGTATTAAATAACATTTACCGGCCTGAATGTCCGAGAAATTTTCATAGAAAATATGCGTCCTTTGATAGGATTCGAACCTGCATCCTATACGGAACCGTGATTTATGCTGACGTGCCTTGACCGACTCGGCCACAAAGGAGCGTTCGGTAGGCAAGGTCGAATTTATATATATTATATTACGGCAAAAACTGATATTACGTCAGCATGATTACAGTCTATTTCGGGCTGGTCTGAACCCACATATATGCTCTGTTATAATAAAGACATTGAGCTCTCTGGATCTGTTTTAATATTTGATTTTACTAGGATCCCCCTGGATTATATACCAACGAACCTATTTCCTGTTATATATATATATATATATATATATATATATATATATATATATATATATATATATATAAAGAGAGAGAGAGATTGTAAACGGTGATTGTTGAATTCAATTGTATCTGAAGTCAGGATAAAAGTGAATTTCAAGACTCAATCTCGATGTCAAATAGCGGTAAATTCTTTGTGTGGTATAAGATGATGTGTTGTGTTCATTTGAAGTCTTGGAATTTTCGATGAGTTGGTTCTTGTTTCGGCGAAATTTAAGAACGGGTTAGTTTTCTCTTTTTAAATAAAAATTATATATTCATCAAAATAGTTGGTTTGGTTTGGTTTGGTTTATTTTGTTTTACGGCATATCAACCTCAATGGGTTATTTAATACCGACAACATTTTTAGGATAGATTCGTTTGAATAGAATATGTATTCTTTGGTTTAGATTGATTTGGTTTATTTTGTTTTGTGGCATATCAACCTCAATGGGTTATTTAATGCCGACAACATTTTTGGATAGATTCGTATGAATAGAATATGTATTCTTTGGTTTAGATTGGTTTGGTTTATTTTGTTTTATGACATATCAACCTCAATGGGTTATTTAATGACGACAACATTTTTAGGATAGATTCGTATGAATAGAATATGTATTCTTTGGTTTAGATTGGTTTGGTTTATTTTTGTTTTATGACATATCAACCTCAGTGGGTTATTTAATGACGACAACATTTTTAGGATAGATTTGTATGAATAGAATATGTATTCTTTGGTTTAGATTGGTTTGGTTTATTTTGTTTTATGGCATATCAACCTCAATGGGTTATTTAATGACGACAACATTTTTAGGATAAATTTGTTTGAATATAGTGTGTATTCTTTAGATTGGATTGGTTTGGTTTATTTTGTTTTACGGTATATCAACCTCAAGGGATTATTTAATGCTGGTAAAGACTTTTATTGCTGGTAATATTTTGTTTTGTCAAAAATCTGTTTCTGGTAATATATTTCCTTCAAAATTGTATTGACGGTAATAATTTTTTTTCAAAAAAGTATTGCTGGTAATAGTTAAGTATTTGCCCATAACTGGGACCCTAACAGGTGCTATCACCACGGGTCAGGGTGGACCTGGGAACACCAGCAATTAAGAGGTGGTTTCATGTTCCTCAAAACCTCCTGATCAGAGGCCTTGCTGCTGGACGTAGTTTATCGTCTTACCCAGGACGCGGATGTAGTTTAACGTCTTACCCAGGACGCGGATGTAGTTTAACGTCTTACCCAGGACGATTCATTCAAATAGATAATACAACTAGATACAGTGATCCCTCGTTTATTGCGGTAGATTGATTCCAAAACCAGTCGCGATAACTGCATTTCCGCGAAGTAGGCCTGCCATATTTACAGTATTTATTTAACATGTATTTGGACTTTTAAAACCCTCCCTGTACTGTTAACAACCCACCGATTACAGTACTCTATTAATAACAAGGACAACTGTTAAGCAATAACACTTTAGATTAAAAAAAATAAAGATTGTTACTGTATTCAACACGAAAGATGTTGAAGTAGAATTTGAATGATGATGATGATGAATTTGCTGCTCAGTAGAAATGATGATGATGAAGCTGATGGTGACTTCTACTGTGCAGCCGATAATTGTATTTTACGTCTCTTCAGACGGAGTTGCCCTTTCTATTGCTATTTTATGCTTGTTTTGTTGTTCCTAGACCAAGAAATAATATTTATTATTAATATTTTAATGGGTTTAATGAAAAATTTTAGGTGTTCATATATCGCGATTTTTCTAGAATTTTCCAGAAACTCCGCGATATATTTTCCATATATATATTTTAAAAATCCGCAAAGTCGTGGATCCGCGATAGTAGAACCGTGAATTAGAGAGGAATTACTGTACGTGCAATTCTAATATGTGCAGATTATAAGAAATGTCAATATAAGTTGTCGATGCTAAATAAATGAATCTCGTGAACAGAGTTTGTCTTTGATTCATTACACGTAGGTACAATGAATCGAAATGCAATATGGGGTTCTTAATGTGGATCGCAGTAAAAAGAAGTTTAAGAAACGCTACGGTAGATCATTTCAAACTTCTAGCTTACCCCCCAAATTACGATAATGTAGAAAAAGAAAGTCTAATTGCTACACAGACACCACATTGGTTCGGGATAACTACTCCGACAGTCGAAAGGACTTAAATAAAATAACAAAATATAAACTTCGGATAGTTTATCCACAATACTTATCACTGTATCCGAAATTTGGAAAAATATAATAAAAAAATTAAATAGACAGACCTTGTCAGTTCATTTTAATCAAATTCGGATGAATATTCGCTGCCGATATATATATATATATATATATATATATATATATATATATATATATATATATATATATACCCTGATGTGATGAGAACGAAAGTAATATATAAATTACAACGTTCACAGCATTAATCCAAAAAGGGCTCGATACCGATAGTAGAGCGATAATTATTTATTTATTATAATTTTATAATATAGACAAAACCATTTTACTCACAACAAAAATACAACTTGGTTTCTGTGCATTTCAACTGCACTTCGACTGGTGAGAATCGAAAATGGTTATGAACAACGGCTTGCCTACAAGCAGGATTGTTCTTAATCATTTTCGATTCTCACCCGTCGAAGTGCAGTTGAAATGCACGGAAACGAAGTTGCATCTTTGTAGTGAGTAAAATGGTTTTGTCTATATGATAAAAATTATATATATATATATATATATATATATATATATAAATATATATATATATATATATATATATATATATATATATATATATAGAAGAAGAGGAAGAAGAACTATGAAGAATCAGGAGAACAATCAACATTAAGAGATACATCTGAAAATGCAACTTCTATGAACGTTGTTAAAGATGATAACCTTACCAAGCTAACATTGGCTTCTTTTGTGACACCTCATAAGAAGATGAAATTTGTTTTTTAAAGTAATAATTTATATTCATACAAATAGATAATGCAAAAAAATGCCTGCAATTCCAATATGTGCAGATTATAAGAAATATACATATTAATTGCCGATCCTAAATAAATGAACGTAGTTTGTCTTTGATTTATTATACGCAGTTATGTGATGTAATGCAAAATGTGGTTCTTATTGAGGGTCGCAATAAAAAAAAGTTTAAGAAACGCTGAAATTGATATTTACAGATTCAATTCAATACTGATTTTCCAAAACACCTGCTTCTAAAATTTACGTGAAAGCAGCCCTGTTTTTTGTCTTGTTTTATTTTAAGTTCCGTCTCATTAATATGTTACTGACTCACTCTTACGTAAATCCATTTAGTGTGATATTTTCCAACTTGTTCTTTATTGTTTTTTTTATCAATAAAAACAGAGGTTTACGCTTGATGTCACAGCTCCTGCCGTCATTACGCGTACAAATCATTTCAACGGTGAAATATCACTGAATTTTGTGTATACTTGTCATGCCGTCGATTTTATTTAAAATGCCATCCGGGCGACTACTGTAGAGACGTGGTTGACAGATCACTGTAAGCTTAAATATTTTTCTCACAGTAAGGTTCACCCGTTACTAGGCTTCAGTCGAGATAGAGGCTTTTAGAGAAATCAGAGATATAATTATCTACCCTTGGCAGTTTAAGGTTAGCCAATCAGTTTACAGTTGCTGATTGGCGCGTTTTTCTACCTCTTTTTGAAGAACACTCACTCTTGGTAAGACCTACGAAATGAATACTTGCAGAATCAGTCAGCTCTACACCGCTATCACCACGGAGTCCATAGACGGCGAAAGCATCGACTCTTGCGGGAGTCGCGTTCATGACACACCTCCCGCACCCAGATTCCTTAGTGGGGCAAGACAGCACACAGCGATGAAATTCTAATCAATGTGTTGTCCTCCCTCTCTCTCTCTCTCTCTCTCCTCTCACTCTCTCTCTCTCTCTCGCTTACTATCTCTCTTTCTATTTTTCTTTCACTTTCTCTTTCTCTGTCTTTCTATTTCTTTCTATCTCTCTCTCTCATTTCCTTTGTATCTAACTCTATCTCTCTTTCTATCCCTCTCTCGCATTCAATCTCTTTCTACACCCCCCCCACACACATATATATATATATATATATATATATATATATATATATATATATATATATATATATATATGTATGTATATACTCATACAACACAGCTTTGTATTACTACTTTCACCCTTGAACAACACACAGTTTTGTATTACTACGTACATCCCTGAAGAAGATCTCGGAAGAAGATCGAAAGTACTTGGGAAATGGGAAATAAAAATGATTTTCATTGTTATAGTACATTTCTTACATCATTTAATTACAATACACGGAAGGTTATCCGTGAGTATGAACGGATTTTATTAAAAATAAGCAGACATAATGTCTATAATTTACTTAATCAGACATACCTAAAAGAAAATCTTCTGCCTAAATACAGAAATTACATATATATATATATATATATATATATATATATATGAAAACGGCCAAATATAAGCAGGCGTGTATGCGTGTGCTGGTGTGCAAACGCAGACAAGCAAATAATTGTTAAATTTAGGCATGAGGTATCAACGTAATGCGGTTCTACAGAGCAAAGATATGTATTAATTAGTATATATATATGCGTACCTATGTTTTGGCGTGCGACTATAGTTTCGCTGTGTGTGATGTTCCCAGTTCGTCGACGACAGATGATAAGATTAATCGCCATGAGTCATGTGTTCGCAAGTTAATCAAAAAGAGAAATCAAACTGGAACATATAATAGACCTATCGGATCTGGCCGGCCGCTAAAAACTACCTACAGGGAAGATAGAAACTTGGTTCGTCAATGCAAAAAAGATGTTTCCAAAGCGGATAGTTTGGCAGTTTCTTCAAGAACAGTCAAACACAGGCTTAAAGCAAAAGGCATTGTTTCCAAATACATAAAAAAGAAACCATTCGTATCTGGAAAAAAAATCGATGGGTACTTTTGGCTTGGTGCAAAGCTCATTTACACTGGACTAAACTTGATTGGGAAGATGTTATGTGGAGTGACGAGAGCCCCTTTACTCTTATATATAAAGGACAAATACGTGTTGGGTGTGCGTCCGCTAAAACGAATACTCCAGTGACTACCAAGGGTACTATTAAACACGATAAAAATAATCAACGTTTGGGGTGCATTCTCAGCAGTAGGAGTTGGTAATTTTTATAAAATCAAGAGAATCTTGAACTAGCATCAATAACACAAAATTCTTGTTAATCAAATGTGGCTTTCTGCTAAAAAAAAACCTTTTGCCCAAGGTCAACACATCACGTTCCAACGCGATAACGATCCTAAGTATACTGCCTTAAAGAATAAACGTTATCTAGAGAGGAAGCGAGACGAGGGTAAATTGCAACTCTTCCAGTGGCCTAGTCACAGTCCTGACCTTAATCCAGTTGAAAACATTTGGGGGATATGGACAGTGCTACAACCGCATCTCACGAAGGGAACACGAAAGAAGAAAAATTAACAAGCCCTTGCTCGAGAACTTAAAAGAATATATACTACTAAAAGTACAACTGAATTTTAGGAACTGAGGTTTTGTATATAATAATGGAGTTCATTGCCAAAGATACTATCGAGGAATGCATAAAAATACACCGAGTCCTGGCAAGTTATGACAATTCTGTGACCTTTAGAGCACTCTGTAGAATAAGGCTATTATATATACAGTACGCGGCAAAAAATGGGTTCACCTATATAAAGTCGATTTTTGTATTTTTATCAAGACAAGTGAGTAATAGAATTTGTTTATTAATACAGGGTAAAAATACAGGTGTACATATGTACATTATACAAGTCAAAAATGATTTAGTAACAATAACGATACTAAGCATACACTTAAAGAATAAACGTTATCTAGAGAGAAAGCGAGACGAGGGTAAATTGCAACTCTTCCAGTGGCCTAGTCATATTCCTGACCATGACCCAATTGAAAACATTTAGGCGATAATGAACAAGTGTACCCGTAATCGGAAAGATGAGTTTTTCTCGAATTAAAGAAATGCTGGAAAAATCTGGTGAAAGATGTTGACTTACTGAAGTATTTAGTCTATAGAATGCCACGAAGAATTAAGGCCGTTATTAAATCAAAATTTTA
>CAHIKZ030004049.1:892500-912500 GCA_903632075.3 Acanthosepion pharaonis
GTGTCCTTAGATCCACTAGAAACAATGCAGTACTAAAAATAAGAACTAGAGGAGATATTCCGAGATATGAGCAGTGGAATGAGAACAGTTTACTCTCATAGATTAAATAAAGATTTCAGATCGGAATTCCCTGTAGGTTACCCAGATCGTTACACACCTGAAGAAGGTCGGCGGGCACAATGGCCGAAACGTCGTGATAACACCCAGTGAGTATCAAACTCACTACTCAGTCGTAATTGTTCCACCGAGACAAGATTGATATACATTTACACCTGGAGATGCCCTTTTTATTCGAAGCCTTGCTTAGATGTGGCTAAAGGCCGAAAGTATGGGGCACCCAGTGAGGATCGAACTCACTACTCAGTCGTAATTTTTCTAGCGAGACAAGCTTGCTAAACATTACACCGCTTCGGGGTACCTAATTTGCAATTCTTATATATGAGTGTTTCTGACCTGAATACGTCAACCTCTCACAAGGTCAAAACACGTTGTCATTCAAAAAGCTTTTCCACTTTGTATCCATTCTCCAAATATATATCTATATTATAGGGGACGATAAACAAGCTATATAATTTTACTCTACTCATTCTTGAATGTTGCCATGAACCACAACTGAGAGACAGAAGATGTGAAGATGTTGGCGTTTAATTTGCGAAACACGTCTCTCCTGACATATTTATACCACAACAAAAATGGCGGACTCGGTATCTAATAAAATAAAAGGAACGACTAAAATCAATATATATATATATATATATATATATATATATATATATATATATATATATATATATCACAAATTCATGTCCATACAACTGAATATGTTAGCTATATCACTGATATTGATCACTTTCCAATAAATCCGCGCATATATTATATACACAGAAAAATAAATATATAAATATATATTCAAACATATATTGTTAAATATATTGTCTATTATGTTTGATCATGAGCCGTTCTAAGCTTTGTATACGAAGCTTAGAACGGCTCATGATCAAACATAATAGACATTCAGTCTCTGTTATATTTAACAATATATGTTTGAATAATGATCTGCTGCTCCAATACACTATATATAAACTGTAAATTTTAAATTCATTCTTTTACCCTTGAAAGTGAAGTCTGAAGATCCATAGAAAAATCTCTGATGAAATAAATTATAACTAATGAAACCTTAAAGTGGTCTGTTTTTTCTTTAAATTAAATTTTATATATATATATATATATATATATATATATATCAAACAGACGATAATTTATTATTAACAACACAAAAAGTTACATTGTTGCGAGTGACAAGACAATAAATGTGTATGAAAACATTTAAAGACTAGTGAATTGTTCGTGTATGTAAAATGTGTGTAGAAATCCTTGACAATATGAAGTTGCGTACGTATGCCTCTGTGCGTTTCCCATTAAGAAACACGTTTTTAACATAGATCTATATCTTAGCGTGTCTAAGGCAAATAGAAAAAAGAGAATGATAGAAAATATTACAGTGTATTTATAGGTTCAGAAAGCGTCCCCTAGTGGCGTTCTTTTAGGAAGTGGAGTAACTCCACAATGGGAGTGGTGAACACAGCGCCAACGGAATAAAAGAATGAATGAGAACTAAACATAGATTATTCAATTATTAACTTTAAAATTAAGATTCATCAGAATATGAAAATAGGAAAATTAAATATAATTTGTTTGTTTTTTTTTTTATTTCAAATTTGGAATACTTTAAAAAATAAGTGTTTGCTTTATGACGTCAGACACTCTCCTTTCCAAGAAAACTAGCCTTTTTTATGTATGGATGACTTTCAAAAACTTTTAGTTTCATTCTTCAACCGGAAAAAGAATATACAGTTGACGCTAGATAAGTGAGAAGGCAACTTTCATTCATTCATTTTTTTCAGTCAGTCGCTGTCGTCACTACTTCCTTCCATCTCACAATTGTTGTTCATGGTGACATTCAAGGCAGAATAGTGCAATGGCTTACCGGTTTATTTATTTATTTATTTTTTACCAGGAATGTTGTTGTTACTCCGTCCCTTCTCTCAGAACTTAAAGAGGCAAGACCTACAAGGCAACAGGTGGTTTGAATTCAGAATTTTCTTTCTCCAAGACTGGCGATGGTATATGAAGGGCACTGCGCTGTCCGGACTGCATGCCCCTCCCCACTCTTTTGACCGTACCGACAAGACCCAAAAGAATACAGGGCATTACATTTAGGAATCGTTTGGCTGAAAGAGTTGCCGGAAAATTGTCAATGCTGGCAGCCAACCGCCTTAAGGTCTCCACTACTGGTTTTCTGTCTGGATTTAATTCCATAGCTATTTCTGTGTTTTGGATATGACCACAAGGCATCCTTCTTCTAGGTAGACTGCCTTCCTGGGCTGTCGAGCCACATCTACCCGAACAGCTGCTCATGAGGCGCCAGTTTTCCGACGTCGCCCATTCTCCGTCTTCTAGCTAGATTTAGTCGTCAGAGTCTATTTGAAACAACGGAAACATTTTATAGACAGTAGGAGATACACTCCACTAGTACACACCGTCTATGATAAGCTTTGGAATATAATGTACGTATATAAACATTTATATACACTTTATAAGCAGCTTTAGCAGACAATAGATTGAAATCTGCCTGAACACTGTCACGTGACATTCGCTGAAAGATAAAATTTTCGTTTCTCTTAAAGGCGTATAAAGATCATTAACAATGCAGCTTCCAGTCTAGCATAAGAAATTTATTTCAAGAATTTAAGGACGTGAGGGAAAGCGAGAAGAAAGGACTTACTATTAACTTTAAGAAGACACAATGTATTCTCCATAGAAAGATAAAAATGTAGTAAAGGAAAGCGAGAAGAAAGGACTATCTATTAACTGTAAGGAGACAGAATGTATTGTCCTTAGAAAGAGAAAAACGTTTTAAAGGAAAGCGAGAAGAAAGGACTATCTATTAACTGTAAGGAGACAGAATGTATTGTCCTCAGAAAGAGAAAAAAGTTTTAAAGGAAAGCGAGAAAAAAGGACTATCAACTGTAAGAAGACAGAATGTATTATCCTTAGAAAGAGACAAACGTTTTAAAGGAAAGCGAGAAGAAAGGACTATCTATTAACTGTAAGGAGACAGAATGTATTGTCCTTAGAAAGAGAAGAAACGAAAGTATTGACCATCATAAAGACTGAAAAATAAAATTGACAAAGATTATTGTTTAAAGTTGACAGACACGCATATCTTAATTAGTTCTTTTTTTTTTTTTTTTGTTACGAATTGGTCAAACCCAAAGTGAAACAAAAACATTGTTTTCAATCGTTATGAGTCTACCGATTGAATAGAATTTTATTATAAATAATTGTCTTGTAAATGGAATTTTTAAAGCATTCTGAATGTAAAAATAAAGAAAAAAGTATGCGAGACAATAAGAAACACTACCTGCCAAAAAAAAGGTGAAGTTTTGTTGAAATTGGTTGAAAAATGTAGGAAAACCGATCCCATATATAAACGAACACACACACACACACACACACACACACAAACAACCTGGGTTTTATAATAAGTATAACTTGATATGAGTTGTCCCCCTTTCATTCTCGTGATGTCTCTTAATCGTGTTTTCAAATTGATTTCATGCAAAAACAATAGTGTTTTTTCCATTTTTGGCGCTGTCAGAACCACAGCAAGGTAATTTTACGTAGTCCTGTGAAGTTTTGTTGAAATCGGTTGAAAAATGTAGGAAATCCGATCCAATATATAAACGTACGCACACACACACACACACACACAAACCTGGGTTTTATAATAAGTATGATGTAATTATATTGTTAATGAGAAAAATGCATTGAAAATAAGGAAGAAATGTATAGTCAGTGGTCAGGAACTAATGCAAGTATTACTGATAGAATATGTCTAATATATGTAGAATGTAATTACATTATTAATGATAGAAATGCATTGAAAATCAGAAAGAAATGTATTGTCAGTGGTCAGGAACTAATGCAAGTATTATTCATAGAATAGGCCGCTGAAAAGTTATCAGGTCGATCCTCTTCACAAAATCAGTGATTTAATGATCAAAATATCTAAATACTTAGTTTAGGAAAGCGGGCCGCGCCACACTTTTCTACAGCCTATTAAGTCAGTATTATAAATGTCTAGATAAAATTTATTGCAAATAATTTTACTGTATAAGTAAATAATAAATTATAAATTTTACTATAATAAATTAAATTATATAACCTGGTTGCCAGGAATTACTGAAATCTTTTGCTGATAAAATCGGGCGATTATATGTTTTTCATTCTTGTAAAATTATTGAGGATCTGTTAATATTTCGCAATAAAGGCAATGACTTTCATATGACGATAAACTACTTCCGGTAGCTAGGCCTCTGATCGGGAGATGGGAGGTTTTGAGGAGTGTGAAACCACCGCTTAATTGTTGTTGTTCCCAGGTCTACTCTGACCCGGTGGTTGTAGCAACTGTTTGGGTCCCAGCTATGGGCAAATAGCGAACCCCCAAATAAAAACAAAACAACATGAAAGCATAAAAATACCAACAATACATTTTTATAGTAAAATGACCAACAATACATTTTTTGTAAAATGACCAACAATACAATTTTATAGTAAAATTGCCAACAATACATTTTTTGTAAAATGACCAACAATACAATTTTATAGTAAAATGACCAACAATACATTTTTATAGCAAAATGACCAACAATACATTTTTTGTAAAATGACCAACAATACATTTTTATAGTAAAATGACCAACAATACATTTTTATAGCAAAATGACCAACAATCATTTTATAGTAAAATAACCAACAATACATTTTTATAGTAAAATGACCAACAATACATTTTTATAGTAAAATGACCAACAATAATTTTTTTATAGCAAAATGACCAACAATACATTTTTATAGTAAAATTACCAACAATACATTTTTATAGCAAAATTACCAACAATCATTTTATAGTAAAATGACCAAAAATACATTTTTGTAAAATGACCAACAATACATTTTTATAGTAAAATGACAAACAATGCATTTTTATAGTAAAATGACCAACAATACATTTTATAGTAAAATGACCAACAATACATTTTTATAGTAAAATGACCAACAATGCATTTTTATAGTAAAATGTCCAACGATACATTTTACAGTAAAATGACCAACGATACATTTTTATAGTAAAATGTCCGACAATACATTTTTATAGCAAAAAGACCAACAATACATTTTTTATAGTAATATGACCAACAATACTTTTTTATAGCAAAATGACCAACAATACATTTTATAGTAAAATGCCCAGCAATACATTTTATAGCAAAATGACTGACAATATATTTTTATAGTGAAATGGACAACAAAGCATTTTATAGTAAAATGACCAGCAATACATTTTATCTGTAGTTGAAGGCATACAATTGCATTCAAAATATATTTAGTAGAAGTCATAAAATTGTGTTCAAAGTATTTAACCCATAGTGATGTTGATATGCCGCTGAAGGAAATGAAACAAATAAGCAAAGCATATCTGATATGAAGTGGCAGCACCTGTTAGGGACCCAGCTATGGGCAAATAGTGAACCCGTAAAATGACCAACATTACATTTTATGTCAAAATTACTAACAACAATATATTTTATCTATAGTTGAAGCCATACAATCCGTTCAAAAATATATTTAGCTGAAGCCGCTGCACAAAGTCAAGCAAATAAGCAAATTAAAGCCACTTCTACTCCAACAGTTTCTTTTGTCACACTTCCCTTCTGTGGCACTCACTTCTGTTTTGAATGTATGCAGGTAAACTGAAAAAGTTATGCGTACAGGAAGGACTATTACTGCATCCGTGGAAAGTAAGGCAATATATTAGAGGAAAGAGTTGCCACATTTTAAATGTCATTTAAAAAAAAAAAAAACCTCATATACACCAGTAAAGGAAGTTGAAATAGCATGGGCACTTCATAAAAGCCAACAATCTTGCAAATGCCATCATATAAGACACTTAGGTAAAAGAAAAAGAAGCAAAGTGGGAGGGGAAATTGTCTGACAGCGTAACTGAGCAGTCTGGAAGATTGTTCATCGATCCTCAAACATTGACATGCATCAGAGACATATGAGGGTAGCTGGTCAGATGCTCAGATGCAGTCGTAGGACTCATGATTATGAGTGTTATATAGGAATAAAGTGTCGCTGCTATCACTGGAGTTTGAACCCAGATCACTTGAGAGCAAACACAGGCGATCCCATTTTGAATAAGTAAATCATTCTATTCGGATCACAATTCGATGGTCCCTTTTCGAGCGAGTATTATCGAGCAAGTACTATTTAGTGCGAGTGCTATTCAAAGGCGTCTGGCACCAGTATTGTTCAACGGCGTTACTATAGTTGTATCTGCGATTACAAAGTCTCTACTACAACGAGCATTAAGAAAGTGACAACGAGTATTCGTTGACATCAAAAAAGTGGCAACGAGTGTTCGTTGGCAACACAAAAGAATTCATGGTTACAAAAGAAAAAACATCTGTGTAGAAATCGAAGGAAACAGTTCCACTACATTTTCTAAGACGCCATAGCAATTTTCTAGATAACAAAAACACATCTAAACTATGCTTGGAAAATGACCACTATTCACTATATTATTTCTCTATACTGATCACTATACAGATCACTATTCGGGGGTTACTATTCGAGCGTGTATTATCGAGCAAGTACTATTTAGCGCGAGTGATATTCGAAGGCGTCTGGCACCAGTATTGTTCAACGGTGTTACTATAGATGTATCTTCGATTACAAAGTCTCTACTACAACGAGCATTACGAAAGTGACAACGAGTATTCGTTGGCATTCCAAAAGTTTCAACGAGTGTTCGTTGACATCACAAAAATGATGATGATGATGATGATGATGATGATGATGATGATGATGATATGGGGTGATAAAAGTTTCCAAACCATGTTCTCAAATTTGATTAGGTTTGGTTTGTTTTTAATTGCTGGTAATATCTATCTATCTATCTATCTATCTATCTATCTATCTATCTCAGTATATATTCGTTTGGTTTGTTTTGTTTTACGGCATATCAACCTCAATGGGTTATTTAATGCCGACAAGATTTTAATTGCTGGTAATATCTATATATCTATCTATCTCAGTATATATTTGTTTGGTTTGGTTTGTTTTACGGCATATCAACCTCAATCGGTTATTTAATGCCGACAAGATTTTAATTGCTGGTAATATCTATATATCTATCTATCTCAGTATATATTGGTTTGGTTTGGTTTGTTTTAGGGCATATCAAATTCAATGGGTTATTTAATGCCGATGAGATTTTAATTGCTGCTACTATCTATCTATCTATCTATCTATCTATCTATCTATCTATCTAAGTATATATTCGTTTGGTTTGTTTTGTTTTACAGCATATCAACCTCAATGGGTTATTTAATGCCGACAAGATTTTAATTGCTGGTAATATCTATATATCTATCTATCTCAGTATATATTGGTTTGGTTTGGTTTGTTTTACGGCATATCAACCTCAATGGTTTATTTAATGCCGACAAGATTTTAATTGCTGGTAATATCTATCTATCTATCTATCTAAGTATATATTCGTTTGGTTTGTTTTGTTTTACGGCATATCAACCTCAATGGGTTATTTAATGCCGACAAGATTTTAATTGCTGGTAATATCTATCTATCTATCTATCTATCTATCTATCTATCTAAGTATATATTCGTTTGGTTTGGCTTGTTTTACAGCATATCAACCTCAATGGGTTATTTAATGCCGACAAGATTTTAATCGCTGGTAATATCTATCTATCTATCTATCTATCTATCTATATAAGTATATATTCGTTTGGTTTGTCTTGTTTTACAGCATTTCAACCTCAATGGGTTATTTAATGCCGACAAGATTTTAATCGCTGGTAATATCTATCTATCTATCTATCTATCTATCTATCTATCTATCTATCTATCTATCTAAGTATATATTCGTTTAGTTTGTCTTGTTTTACAGCATATCAGCCTCAATGGGTTATTTAATGCCGACAAGATTTTTATTGCTGGTAATATCTATCTATCTATCTATCTATCTATCTATCTATCTATCTATATAAGTATATATTCGTTTGGTTTGTCTTGTTTTACAGCATATCAACCTCAATGGGTTATTTAATGCCGACAAGATTTTAATCGCTGGTAATATCTATCTATCTATCTATCTATCTATCTATCTATCTATCTATCTATCTATCTATCTATCTAAGTATATATTCGTTTGGTTTGTCTTGTTTTACAGCATATCAGCCTCAATGGGTTATTTAATGCCGACAAGATTTTTATTGCTGGTAATGTCTATCTATCTATCTATCTATCTATCTATCTATCTATCTAAGTATATATTCGTTTGGTTTGTCTTGTTTTACAGCATATCAGCCTCAATGGGTTATTTAATGCCGACAAGATTTTTATTGCTGGTAATATCTATCTATCTATCTATCTATCTATCTATCTATCTATCTATCTAAGTATATATTCGTTTGGTTTGTCTTGTTTTACAGCATATCAACCTCAATGGGTTATTTAATGCCGACAAGATTTTAATTGCTGGTAATATTTCTTGCAAAGAAAAAGTATTGCTAGTAATTCTTATTTTTCAAAAATATATTGATGATAGTATTTTTTTCAAAGTCGTACTGCTGGTAACAATGTATTGCCGTAAATAATATTTCTTGAAAAATTCATTGCTGGTATTAATTTTTTATAAAAATGTACTAATGTTATTAAAACCTATTTTTACACTTTCATAGTGTTTTGATCCCAGTTTGGGGTTTTACTATTTGCCCATATCTGGGACCCTAACAGATGCTACCACGCCGGGTCAGGATGGACCTAGGAACACTAGCAATTAAGCGGTGGTTCCACGCTCATCAAAACCCCCTGTTCAGAGGCCTTGCTGCCGGACGTAGTTTATAGTCTTACCCAGGACGCGGATGTAGTTTATCACCATACCCAGGACGGCCCAAATTAGACCAATTGACTAAGCAATCTTTGTATCTCATTATTTTATTTATTTATTTTTTTTTTTTTAATGAGCTTCTTGGTTGGGCTGAGAAATTGTCAGTATCTTTTCATACTCACTGTACTTGTTTATGTAAAAAAAAAAAAAATGGCGGAAGTATTCATGTAGATTTATTTTTAGCCGTTGGTCCTTGGCGACATTTTCCGTTTTCAGTGCAAATTTAGCACTCACCGGATCAGTTTGATCCAAAATAAATTCCATTTTCGTCGGACCTTTGATGTTTTATTCGATTCTTCTCTTTTCTTGTCTTATTCCAAGCTCTCTGATGCCAGCAGCGACGATTATCATCAAAATCATTGAAAGAATCCAGAATCCGAAAAAAAAATCGATAAAGTTCTTTTCCGTATATTTTTTTTTGTTTTTGTTTTTTTTTCCATTCATTTGAGAAACAGTCGCAATGTATTTTCTGATGGCTGTTCTAAAAGAAAAAAAAAAGCAAGTATAAAGCATAGTATTTGATCGATGAGACTCCTTACCACTTTAATAGATACGGCTCCTACTGTAGAGCAACATTTTCAAAATACTCTCGATTCCGCGCGAGATATTTAGTATATTTAATTTTTTATATTCATTTACTGCAAATCTCTCTTAACAATTCTGAACTAGATACACACAAAGCATGCAGGCTCGACGGTATCTGTAGCTAATCAATATTGCAATGACTGATTGATTCGTTTTCTACGGCTTATCAAACAAGAAATTATAATGTGGATACAAAGTGGGCGACCAATCCTTTATTAAGATCAATATATAAACTGATCCCTCACTTTGTGGCCAGGGTAGTTTCTATTCCTTTATATTCCAGAGAATGTAAATAAATCTAAAAGACACGCCTGTGTAACGAATCAGTATTTCATTTGCAGATTGATTCGTTTTCTACGGCTTATCAAAAAAAATATAATGTGAATACAAAGTGGGGGACCAATTCTTTATTAAGATCAATATATAAACTGATCCCTCACTTTGTGGCCAAGGTAGTTTCTGTACATTTATATTCCAGAGAATGTAAATAAATCTAAAAGTCACGCCTGTGTAACTAATCAGTATTTAATTGGCAAATTGATTCGTTTTCTACAGCTTATCAACAAACAAGAAATTATAATGTGGATATAAAGTGGGGCACCAATACTTTATTAAGATCAATATATAAACTGATCCCTCACTTTGTGGCCACAGTAGTTTCTGTACATTTATATTCCAGAGAGTGTAAATAAATATAAAAGACACGCCTGTGTAACTAATCAGTATTTCATTTGCAGATTGATTCGTTTTCTACGGCTTATCAAAAAAAATATAATGTGAATATAAAGTGGGGGACCAATTCTTTATTAAGATCAATATATAAACTGATCCCTCACTTTGTGGCCACGGTAGTTTCTGTACATTTATATTCCAGAGAATGTAAATAAATCTAAAAGTCACGCCTATGTAACTAATCAGTATTTAATTGGCAAATTGATTCGTTTTCTACGGCTTATCAACAAACAAGAAATTATAATGTGGATATAAAGTGGGGCACCAATACTTTATTAAGATCAATATATAAACTGATCCCTCACTTTGTGGCCACAGTAGTTTCTGTACATTTATATTCCAGAGAGTGTAAATAAATCTAAAATCACGCCTGTGTAACTAACCAGTATTTCATTTGCAGATTGATTCGTTTTCTACGGCTTATCAAAAAAAAAAATAATGTGAATACAAAGTGGGGGACCAATTCTTTATTAAGATCAATATATAAACTGATCCCTCACTTTGTGGCCAAGGTAGTTTCTGTACATTTATATTCCAGAGAGTGTAAATAAATCTAAAAACACGCCTGTGTAACTAATCAATATTTCATTGGTAGATTGATTCTTTTTCTACGGCTTATCAAAAAAAAAAAGAAATTATAATATGGATACAAAGTGGGGGACCAATTCTTTATTAAGATCAATATATAAACTGATCCCTCACTTTGTGGTCACGGTAGTTTCTGTACATTTATATTCCAGAGAATGAAAATAAATCTAAAAGACACGCTTGTGTAACTAATCAATATTTCATTGGTAGATTGATTCGTTTTCTACGGCTTATCAAAAAAAAGAAAAGAAATTATAATGTGGATATAAAGTGGGGGACCAATTCTTTATTAAGATCAATATATCAACTGATCCCTCACTTTGTGGCCACGGTAGTTTCTGTACATTTATATTCCAGAGAATGTAAATAAATCTAAAAGTCACGCCTGTGTAACTAATCAGTATTTCATTTGCAGATTGATTCGTTCTTTACGGTTTATCAACCCATTGCAGGCTATTTAAAACTACTTTTAGACTTTAATCATTCTTTTTCTTCTTTTTTTGAGATAATAATGGTTTAGTGATGCAAGTTTTACTAATAATAATTAAATGCATATTATACATGGGAAGTTACGGTAATCAGTATTTCATTGATTGATTGGTTCGTTTTCTACGGATTATTAACCCTTTGCCGGTTATTTAAACACAGAAAACATTTTTAGATTGTAAGAATGCTTTTTTAAAAATAACAATGATTTAATGATACACGTCTTACTAATTAACCTCCAGCTGGGGTGGGGGGAGAAGAGGTGGATTCATACCTTTTCGAAGGGTATTTGTGCGTAAGTGAATGCAACGAACCGAACTGGAATTGAAACTCGGCTCTATTATTAACAATTCCGATCCATTATTTATTACACCAACCTCACATCTAAGCTTTCAGCACCTGGTATTCCCAAGCAGTCACCCATCTAGGAACTGACGAAGTTCGACATTGCTTAACTTCGGTGATCGTGCGGCAACCGGTGTTTCAACTTTAAGTAAATGGATAATGGCGTAATGTTAATGAGAGATAACAGAAAGACAAAATTTATTCAGAGCCAGAAATTGCAGGAAAATGTGGAGAACTATGGTTAGCAACGTCCTGAAGGGACACGGCAAAGAGTAGTTGTGCATTAGTACGTTGTTATCAATGGCGTAAACACAGTACAGATGACATGAAGGGATAGTTTTGACCCACTATTTATTTTATACGCAGGAACCCTTTTCGATTCTGACAAATGCGGTGGGTAGAAGAATTTCTACTCAATGCCAATCGACAAAAGATTGTTCCAAAGAATTCTTCCCTATTATCAGATCATCGCAAAGGTTCGTATCTGATTTTCGTTAACATAAATCAACTTGACATTACCGTTTGTATTGGTGCCGTTTTCTGGTGTGATGTTGAAACCTTTCATCGTTCAGTTGAGAGTCAGACTTGGGAGTCATGTTGAAGTTTTTTTTTTCTCCCCAGATGAATGTCTTCAAAGCAGAGGAGAAAAAGTTGCATTTTTGCCATGCGAATTTCGGAAAGAAGGCCACCAAAATCATTCAGAAGGTTCATTTGGATCGATGGTTGGTTGATTTTTGAAATTGTACGATATTATACGGTTTAATGTCCTAAAAGAGTTCTTTCAGATTGGTTGTTTTATTGGTTGATTTTGTTTAGCCGAAAGATTTTGTGACCATTTTACCATAAAATGTATTGTTGGTCTTCCTATTATAAAAATGTATAGTGGGTCATTTTAATATAAAATGTATTGTTGGTCATTTTACAATAAAATGTATTGTTGGTCATTTTATTATAAAAATGTATTGTTGGTCATTTTACTATAAAATGTACTGCTGGTCATTTTACAATAAAATGTATTGTTGGTCATTTTATTATAAAAATGTATTGTTGGTCATTTTACTATAAAATGTACTGCTGGTCATTTTGCTATAAAATGTATTGGTCATTTTACTATAAAAATGTATTGTTGGTCATTTTACTATAAAAACGTATTGTTGGTCGTTTTACTATAAAAATGTATAGTTGGTCATTTTACTATAAAATCTATTGTTGGTCATTTTACTATACAATGTACTGCTGGTCATTTTACTATAAAAATATATTGTTGGTCATTATACTATAAAAATGTATTGTTGGTCATTATACTATAAAATGTATTGTTGGTCATTTTACTATAAAAATGTTTGTTGGTCATTTTACTATAAAAATGTATTGTTGGTCGTTTTACTATAAAATCTATTGTTGGTCATTTTACTATAAAAATTTATAGTTGGTCATTTTATTATAAAATCTATTATTGGTCATTTTACTATAAAATGTATTGTTGGTCATTTTACAATAAAATGTATTGTTGGTCATTTTATTATAAAAATGTATTATTGGTCATTTTACTATAAAATGTATTGTTGGTTATTTTACTATAAAATGTACTGCTGGTCATTTTACAATAAAATGTATTGTTGGTCATCTTATTATAAAAATGTATTGTTGGTCATTTTACTATAAAATGTACTGCTGGTCATTTTACTATAAAAATATATTGTTGGTCATTATACTATAAAATGCATTGTTGGTCATTTTACTATAAAAACTGTTGTTGGCCATTTTACTATAAAAATGTTTGTTGGTCATTTTACTATAAAAATGTATTGTTGGTCGTTTTACTATAAAATCTATTGTTGGTCGTTTTACTATAAAATCTATTGTTGGTCATTTTACTATAAAAATTTATAGTTGGTCATTTTACTATAAAATCTATTATTGGTCATTTTACTATACAATGTACTGCTGGTCATTTTACTATAAAAATGTATTGTTGGTCATTTTACTATAAAATATACTGCTGGCCATTTTACTATAAAATGTATTGTTTGTCATTTTACTATAAAAATGTATTGTTGGTCATTTTAACTTCACCATTGCTAGTATTTTTCTCCCAATAATGGCACTTTCATAGTATTTTGTTTAGGGTGCAGGACAACTGAACACCGCCAACTGAGAAACGCGCACTGAGCGCCGGGACAATTCAGGACTGAGAAAACTCAGGGCCGAGGCAACTCAGCACCAGAAAAAATAACTTTTTTATAACCGAAAAAAAGTAATTAATTTAATATGCTTGTTGGCTTAGAAATAATAAAGATATATATGTTATTCTGCTCTCACAATTAAATACATGATAGATAATCCTCAACTTTTATGCATAGGCATGTTAGTGTAGACATAATTACTAGAGGTGGTGATATGGATGTTTGATAACCCCGGGTTATGGTAAACCTGGAAACAACAGCAATTAAGAGTTGGTTCCACGCTCCTCAAAAGTGATAACAGTGATCGTGTTTTTACCCAGGAGAAGTGGCAAGATATGATATTATTCTGCAGTCACACTTGAATACATGGTAGATAATAGTCAGCTTTTATGCATAGGCATGTTAGTGGGGACATAATTACTAGAAGTGGTGATATGGATGTTTGATACATTATTTACATGATTCGGACTATTGTCCTCATCTTTGTCGCCATATTTATCACAACGTTTCGGCCGTTGTACGCTCCGGCCTTCTTCAGGTGGTTGGAATTTCGAACTGAACCCTTTATTTCGCTCACTGGGGTAGACTGTTCTAGTTCCACGTGCCATGTTTGATGGATGTCAGTTATTAGTTATCTCCTGCTAATTTCATTATTCCATCCTCCCAGTAAGATAAACATTTCTGGGAGGATGGAATAATTGTCTGAAAGATAGCAGAAGATGGTGAAACAAAATGATATTGTTCTTTCGTTATACAAGTATGCATTAATCTGAAAGAGGAAAATTAACAGGAGATAACTGATAACTGACATCCATCAAATTATGGCACATGGAACTAGAACAGTCTATCCCAGTGAGCGAAATAAAGGGTTTTAGTTCGAAATTCCAACCACCTGAAGAAGGCCGGATCGTACAACGGCCGAAACGTTGTGATAAATATGACGACAAAGATGAGGACAATAGTCCGAATAATGTAAATAATGTACATAATACCTCATCTCAGAAATATAGACAGATACTGAAAGGCCGAAACGTTGCAATAAATATGGCGACAAAGAGGAGGACAATAGTCCGAATAATGTAAATAGTGTACATAATACCTCATCTCAGAAATATAGACAGATACTGAAAGGCCGAAACGTTGTAATAAATATGACGACAAAGATGAGGACAATAGTCCGAATAATGTAAATAATGTACATAATACCTCATCTCAGAAATATAGACAGATACTGAAAGGCCGGAACGTTGTAATAAATATGGCGACAAAGATGAGGACAATAGTCCGAATAATGTAAATAGTGTACATAATACCTCATCTCAGAAATATAGACAGATACTGAAAGGCCGGAACGTTGTAATAAATATGACGACAAAGATGAGGACAATAGTCCGAATAATGTAAATAATGTACATAATACCTCATCTCAGAAATATAGACAGACTCTGGATGTTTGATGTTTTTAAGAACTTGTAAGATATTATATGTCATGAAAGAGTTCTTTCAGGTTGATTGTTTGGTTGATTTTGTTTAGCGGCATATCAACACCTCCATGGGTTATTTAATGCCGAAATCTAAACATGTTGAACACAATTTTATGGCTTCAAGTAAATATATTTTGAACGCAACTGTATGCCTTTAACTATTGATAAAATATATTGTTGTTGGTCATTTTGGTAGAAAATGAATTGTGGGTAATTCTACTATAAATAGGTACTGTTAGTTTTTTTTTCCTTTTTAAAAAATGTATTGCTGGTATTCACACAAGGAAAACCATCCAGGGTTTCTGAAAAGTTGCATCTGTAGATTTAGTCTCTAGTAAAAATTGATAGATTTTGTTTAGCGGCATGTCAACCTCTATGGGTTAAATACCAAAATCTAAATATTTTGAACACAATTTTATGACTAAGATATTTCAAACGCAATTGTATGCCTTCAACTACAGATAAAATTAAGAGGTGGTCCCAGGATCTTCAAATCCTTCCATCTCCTGGGCTTGCTGCCGGACGTAGTTTATCGTCATACGTAAATTACTTTTGGATTCGTGCTTTGGCTCACTCGACGGTCAAAAATTGGTTTGGCAGATTTTGTCAGTCAGTTTTAAATCTAAACGATCAATCACGCCCCGGGAGAACTCCCGATGTCGATTAAGACGCCCTGCTTGCCATCGTGGGGAATAAACGGAAGATTTCAATGCAAGATATTGCTAAGAGATTGAAAATCGATATCGCAACTGCTTTTCGGCATTTGAAGAGGCATAAGTTCCACAAAAACGGCCGATTTTGGCAAATCTAAAAGGTGTCATTTTCCTCCCACAATAACGCAAGACTGCATGTTACAAAACATACCTTGAGAAGCTTAAAGAGTTGGAATGGGAAACTCCAGAATCCAAAATATTCTCCAGGACTTGCTTCCTTTGGAGTTTCATTTCGACCGGTCTCTAGAGAATAATTTAAATGGCGAAAACATTGACTGTATATTCAGTACTCGGATATTTGTCCGACGGATTTTTAACCGAAAATGTAATGGCTTACTTACATGACACACATTTTATCGTAATTTTTTTATAGAAAAAGAGTAATGGTGTTGTTCTTGTTTAACATAAGGAAACAGTGAAATTAAACGTTCGTCAGCATTAAATTTCCTTTTTCATTGTTTCCTATATGTGCTACTTATATTTATTTTCTGTATTAATCTATAATTTTTCGTTCTTTTTTAATTTTATCACTTGAAATTCGGCTGTAATTGGGTGTAATCCAACAACAGTTTGAAACATGGCATCCTAATCAGGATTATAACAAATTTTGGAATCGTCCAATTATTAATAGGAGCCCCTTATTTAATCAAAAAATAGACACAGCCTTACGTCAATGGCTGAGAAAGATGGGTTTTCTGTGAACAATTGCTTACACTAATATATTCATAGTACACTAATATACATTTATTCGTCCTATTGTGCCGACCTATATCGCTTACACATACATACATACATACATACATACATACATACATACACAAATACAAATCACATACAACGACAAGCATTCATTTGTTAATTAATCACCACTACGTTATTAAAGACAATTTACAAATTGCAGCAATGCGACAATTTTGTAATCGCTCTATTCTCATGTAGTCAATTTTGTGCACTTTTGGGAGAAACGAATCACTGAATTTTTCTTAAGTCACTTCAAAACTCGCTCGCTGATTGGTCAATGCCAACCAATCAGATCGACTGCACGTGAAGAGTAACATTTCCCGCGCATCGATCTGAAAGCTATAGTCACTTATATAAGCAAGAATTTTTCTTAGCAAATTAGTGAGAATTCAGCTGCCAAACGGATCCACGACAGTTGAAACCATGCGGCAACCTTCTCACTCACACACACCACCCACATGCTGAACATTCCTTATACACTTACATAATCTTTTCTTACACAGCAAAAATCTTCTGAGAACAGTCATTATAAGAAACTCTTATAAACATTCTTCCAGTGAACTTTGAAATACAAAAATAACAGTTAAAGAGAGACAACTCTTGTTTTATTCAACCTTTTCTTACTTAAATGCATGTTTTCTTCACATCGTTGTTTGATATTGTACATCTTGTTAAATACAGATTTTATGTGTAACGATGTCTTTTGATTATCCTTTTCCACGTTTCCTAATCTAAAGTTAAATTAATGTGATGAAGCCCGCCGCACAATTCCACCCTTCCGTCCTGGGCATGACGATAAACTACACCCGCGTCCTGGGTAAGACGATAAACAACATCCGCGTCCTGGGTAAGATGATTAACTGCGTCCAGCAGCAAGGCCTCTGATCAGTAGGTTTTGAGGAGCGTGGAACAACCCCTTGATTGCTGGTGTTCCTAGGTCCACCCTGACCCGGGGTAGTAGCGCCTGTCAGGGTCCCATCTATGGCCAAACAGTTAACCCCAAATTGGGGTCAAAACACTATGAAAGTGTAAAAATAGATTTTAATATCAGAAATACTTTTTGTAGAAAAATTATTGCCAGTATTATATTTTTGAAGAAAAAAATATTACCAAAAATAGATTTATGAAGGAAAAAATATTACCAGCAACAAAAATTTTGTCGGCATTAAATAACCTATTGAGGTTGATATGCCGTAAAACAAACCAAACCAAATCTTATTCTACCTTATAATACTGCTAATTAAAATAATTACAGAATTGCTTGTTACTATTTTTACTTGTACTTTTTCGGCCAAATGTCCGGCCACAGTACAGTCAATCGAAACCTAAGAATTTTTTCTCAGTAAAAACACGAAGAGTCTATGAAAATGGTAACAACAAGCTTGTAGAACGATGGGAAACAATTCTTTAAAATAGTGGAGGCTATAGTTGGACAATGTTATAAAATAAAATAAGATATATCTCGGCTGATTTACAAGCAAATACTCAAGAGCGAGAACCGGATGTAAACGGGACAAAGCCCCGTCACAAAATGACCATTATCTTTCTTTACAAATGTTCCCGACACACGTGTTCCGGTCGAAAAAATAAAATAATATTTAAAGTGCTCTATTTTTCGTCCAATAAAAAATGCTTCCCTCCTAATTATACTCCTTCGTTTTTCGAGCCTGTTAAGCCAAAAAAAAACGCTATAAAAGGGTCACACGGAAGTTCAACAGGCAGTCCCAGGTGCCCAGGATAGAGACCTGTCACGTTCAGCTGCTGACAGCAGGGGAGCGTCAACCACTGTCAACATGTGAACTACTATGAGAGATTGACCTAGATCCGAAGACGGCTTATGAACTTTACCACAAGGTAGCTGTCCCAAACCCACACGTTCGTGTTGAAATGAACCACGTAAAACTATTTCTGCTGTCGTCGTATTTCTTTCTGGCAACCAACGCTTGTCTATAACAACAATAATTTTTTTTATGAGTATGTAAAACTTTGTTTTTTTTCTAAACGGGCGAAAACTTGTGTAATGTTTTAATAGATTCAAAAATAAATGACCAATATTAACCAATTTCAGAGTTAATGAATATTTATAAACTCGAATATAAACGACCAATATTTACATAATCATGAATCAAGGAAGTGCTTATCGATTAAAATTTAAACAACCCGTATTTACCTCTGTTGTAATCTTGTCTTTGATCAAAATAGCTGAGAATTAGGAAGTCAATAGTTAAAGAGAGTATCGAAGGAATAAAAGACTAAATTGAGGAAACAAAGAAGAGGTTTATTAAATACTCATACCTAGGAGTTCAAAATAGCCGAGAATTAGGAAGGCCGTAGTTATAAGAAGTCAATATCGAAGGAACAGAAGACTAAATTGAGGAAACAAAAAGAGGTTTATTAAATACTCAAAGAAGAGTGAAGTTGATAAATTTAATAAAATGAAAGAAACAATAACGAAAACTACAAGAAAAAACAGAAGAACTTTTAGTAAACCACCTACTCAAATCCTACTCTAATGTGGCTACTTGTCATATTCATAATTAGGAGAAGTCCATTGTCACGGTAGGAAAAGCAGGAACTCCACTAAATCCGACTCGACAACAACCTATTCCTGAATCAAGTAAATACTTATAGACTCAAATATAAACGACAGATATTTACTTCAATATCTGTCTATATCTCTGAGATGAGGTATTATGATTACTTGTATTATTTACATTATTCAGACTGATATCCTTATCTTCTTTGCCATATTCACAACGTTTCGGCCATTGTACGCCCCGTCGTTCTTCAGGTTATTGAAATTTCGAACCAATGTCTTTATCCATTGGGCCATGTGCCCTTGAGGACATCTGTGTATGAATTTTTGGGACCTGAAAAGACGTTGGTTAGATCCACTGGCTAGACCCAAAGGGTTGTGAGTTCAGTACCAGGCCACAGCAGTGGTGGACCAAACCTTGGAGAAAGCAACTTGGAGAGTTAAGTTAAAGGGAAATAACTAGAAGAGGCATGGCATGTGGAACTAGAACAATCTACCGCGGTGGACGAAATAAAAGATTCGGTTCGAAATTCCAGTCACCTAAAGAGGACCTGAGCGTACAAC
>CAHIKZ030004049.1:917500-932500 GCA_903632075.3 Acanthosepion pharaonis
TATATATATATATGTGTGTGTGTGTGTGTGTTTGTGTGTGTGCGTGTGTGTGTGTGAATAATTTACAAAGATTATGTCTGCTTAGTTTTATCATGATCCTTTCATATTCACGAATATTTTTCCTTATATTACAATTGAATAAAGCAGGAAATGCACAGTAAAAGTGAGAATCACTTTTATGTCCCAAGTACTTTCCATCTCATTCTGAGATCATCATCAGGGGTGCAACTTGTAAGGCAAAGACTATGTGCAGCTGTTCATTATTGAATTTTTTTTGGGGGGGTTAAATGTTACTGCTGACAGTTATGCTTTAGCTTTCATTAAAACGTGAAAAGTTATCAATTATGGAATTATTTTTTTTTATGTTGGAATATCATGGTCGAGCGCGCATTAAAACGTAAAAACTCTTCTTTTTATCGGCGTTTTAGAACATTATTACATTATTCGTGGCTGATTCTATTCATTGTAAGCTTCAATTTTAAATTTTACATTTATTCAGACATGACTGAAAGAGAATTTGCTGCCTAAATACACACACACAAACACAAACACACACATATATATATATGAATCCGAGATTTTGTTTTTGCCGCTCTGATATATATATATATATATATATATATATATATATATATATATATATATATATATATATATATATAATATATTTATAAAATATATCATAGCGGAAAAGCAAAAAAAATCCTATATATATATATATATATGTATGTGTGTGTGTGTGTGTGTGTGTGTGTGTGTGTGTGTGTGTGTGTGAAAAGTGTGTGTATATAAATATAAATAAAAATATATATATATATATATATATATAATTATTTATATATTATATACGCGTTCCTTTTGTCTGACGATCGCAAAAGCGTGAAACCGTTTGCCGTTGAAGTAATCCCGTTCAGCATCCGACGCAGTTGAGATCATAGACAAAGAACACCATTGGAAAATTCGTAAACTTAAGGAATCAGCACATATGCTAGGCCACAAAAATCTCCTGAGCCGACCAAGCATAGAAATGAATACAATATTGGAACCAGTAATAATTAGTGTCAAAGAAAAGCAATAATAATAGAGAGCACTGGTAAAAAATGATTGCTGAAGACATTAGGTTTATAATACCCAGAAATTCATACACAGCTGTCCTTAAGGACACATGGCACAGTGGATAAAGGCGTTGATTAGTTTCAGTAACAGGACCCAAAGAGTGTGAGTTCAATACCTAGAGAAGGAGATAACTGATAATTGACATCCGTTATATATATAAGTTTTTCCCTGACGATCCGTTTAGGTGAAACATAGGTAGGTTTACCTGGCTCTTTAGGTTTATATTAAGTTTGCTCTACTTCGTGTATTCAGCACTTCACCTAGTTACTTTTACTCATTTTGGAGTTTGTTTGTTTTTTTCTTTGGTCTCTGGACGATTGTTTTTGCCTCTATTTCATGTTCTTAGTCTTTTTTTTTATTTCTCATTTTTCCTTGTGATTTGTTCTTCTGAAAGCCGAAATACCTAAGGTTTTTCCAAGCGAGTGCCACTAGTATATATATATATATATATATATATATATATATATATATATATATATATATATATATTTCTGTATTTAGGCAGCAATCGTTCTTTCATGCACATTTCATTGAATAAGACAGACAAGCTGCTTTTATTTGTTTTTTTTTATACAATTTCTCTTGTGATCTAATAATTATGTCGTGTTTTCAGAGGATAAATTATATAAATACTGTCCAATTTTTCTTTTTATCCGAGTATTTTGGCTATACATTTAGCCATTTTCACGGTTGAAATATATCAAGTGTTAACAAGAAATAGTTTGTTTATATATATATATATATATATATATATATATATATATATATATATATATATATATATATATTGTGTTTATTTAGGCACCATATTTTCATTAATACACGTTTCATTAAATAATATAGACAAGTGTTGTCTTTTTTTATTTTATGTAATTTTTTTTTCGTAACATCTGATAAGTTTAATAAAGCTTAGATTATATTAAAAAAATATGGATCAATATTGTGAATTTCTTTCTTCGTTCAACGATAATGTTATTAAACTTATCAGATGTTACGAAAAAAATTTACATAAAATAAAAAGACAAGACTTGTCTATATTATTTAATGAAACGTGTATTAATATATATATATGTATATTACTCTAGAATATTAGAGAATGGAGATGATTTGAACATTTGTGATGGAAATATCGGTAGATTAGTAAAAGGCTTGTGACGTTGCCTTATAGGAAAGAAACGCTATTTCCAACTCGTTTACATATCCACATAGATACCATATTAAAACATGCCCAAACTTTATTTTCTACCTAATAACAGACAATATTACAAACATACCAAAAAGATCCCATACGCCGTTTGAATCAAATTGTCTATTGGTTAGATAGTCAGATATTTCACACATTTCCTATTTCTCTGATTGGTCAAATATTTTACACCACCGTGTGAAATATTTGACCAATAAGAGAAAACTAAAATTATATTTTTTTCGAGGCTTCTTTCGGGAAACGTTTCTTACAGAAACCCACGGATTTCGATTTTTTTAGGGAGCATAGATGCGACTGTCTCTCCTTCCAGTGCGTGCAGAAAGAAATATGTCGGTGACTTCAAACGATTCCAACCAAAACAACAATAATAACAAAGACCGTCAGTGAATTTTCGCTAACGATAAAACTTTTTTTTTTTTTCAACCACAGACTTTTTCTGTGAAACCAACTATTCGAAAGTATTTTCTCAAACAGTTTTTTTTTCTGTGGACCAAGTACTAAAAGTCTTTTCTAAACAACAGATTTTCCCGTGGACCAACTATCTAAACACTTTAACTTAGCTAAAGACTATTTTTAATACTTTTGAACGCTTTTGAATCCATGTATATATGTTTGTAAATACAAATAATTTATCTAACAGGCATACCCATGTTTTTTTTTTATTTTTTTTATTTTATTATTGTTTAGAATTCGAAGGTTTGGATTTTTTATATAAAAAGCCTAGATAACTGAGTTTCCGACCGACAACTGTGACGTGGAACATACGCCTTCTCTCATAAAACCGCATAAACGATTTTGAAATATGTCAAGGCTGGAACGTGAGGTTTGAAGCACTTCTAGTACACCAGCCGTACTTCACTTTTGGTTTGTTCCGAAAAAAAATGGCAGAAATAATCTGGCACGTCCTAAAGCGATAGAATGAGTCGACCATTTTACCAACTTCTTTAGCAATGAATTGTATATACGCTTTCTGTTTGGAGTTTGGAATAAACTTGAGCCCCAGTAGATGAAGCAAGAGTATACTGTACTATCTTTCGCTTCTGGAAGTAGGTCTACTTTGAAAAAATTAAAATTCCAAATCCTGGCTTTTAGCTAGGAATAATAATTATCTTACTTTTAGGAACTGTGCCAAAGGTTTGCCGAGTCCATAATTAGTAGAAACATACAAAGCTACTGTCGTAGTTGTGCGTTGTTCTGACGGTTGTAGTAACAACACATGGAATGTCTTCGAATAAGAACACTCTTTTGAAATAGAATCGTGTTTTCTTTAAAGATGAAAGAACAAAGGAATCTATTATTGATCAACGAATTTCATCAGCTTTCACGTATAATTTCTTTTGATGTGTTTTACTTAAGTTTTTTTTTTTTATATTGCATTTCCATTACTCATCAGCAACGCAGCCATTGTTGCCTCGTTTTCGTTTTCTTTCACACCTGCTTCTATCAATTTCCTTTTCTTCTTCCATGTTCTGAAACGAACCTTTTGTTTCTTTTTTTCCTTTTCTTTCTTCTGTACCTTCCTCTTCTCCTCTCCCCATTTTATCTTCCCACCCTTCATTTTTCTCCGCTTTCATTCAACTCTTCTTTTGCAAATATGTTTCTATTTTGCTTTCCTTTTGTTTTCTCTTTCCTACTTCTCTAGCTTCATTCTTTTTTCGCCGCTTCATTTTTTTCTTCTCTTTCTTTTCAATTATACCTTATTTAGTTTATGTCGACCTCGTTTATGAGTTACTTTCTTTTTTCCTTCCTCTTCATTTCACTATCTTCTTCTTCTTCTTCTTCTTCTTCTTCTTCTTCTTCTTCTTCTTCTTCTACTGCTGTTGCTTCTTTTCTTACTTCTCCTCTTTCCTTCCTTTCGTTGCCGCTTCCTTTTTTTCTTCTCTTTCTTTTCAATTTCTTCTTTATATTAGTTTCTTTTCTCCTTCCTCTTCATTTCACTTCCGTCCACTTCCTCTTCTTCTCATTCACGATTATTTCTCTTCATCTTTTCTTGTTTCTTCTGTCTTCTTCTGTCGTCGTCGTCGTCTTCTTCTTTCTTCTTCCTCTTCTTCTTATTTTTGCTTCTTCTTCTTCCTTCTTCTTCCTCTTCTTCTTCTTTTTGCTTCATCTTTCTTCTTCTTTTCCTACTTGTTTCTTCTTCTTCTTCTTCTTGCTTCTTCTTTCTTCTTCTTTTTCTATTCATTTCTTCTTCTTGTACTTGTTTCTTCTTCTTTTTCTACTTGTTTCTTCTTCTTCTTGTACTTTCTTCCTCTTCTTCTTCTTCTTCTTCTTCTTCTTCTCCTCCTCCTCCTCCTCCTCCTTCTTCTTCTTCTAGTCCTCCAAACGCTCTTCTTTTTTCTTTCCCCCAACTTTTCTTTCCTTCTTTCTTTCTTTTTTCTTTTTTACATCCTCTGCGTACCGTTAGTGAGGTTACTCGTAGTGGGACGTTTGAGGATTAATGCCAACCCTATCCAGGCAACTACATAGAAAAAGAAATAATAATAATAATAATAATAATAACCTTGCTGCAAAGGACCGATGCTTGCAAGCTAGAAATTACCAAACACACATACTGAAAAATTCTGTTGGCCCCAAATGCAGATTCTTTGGTAAACATCCAGAAACAATTGACCGTCTTGTATCAGGTTGCGTGGTATTGGCACCCCACTGAATATAAAACTCGGTATGGTATAGTGGGCCAATATCAGCACTGGAAAATATGAAACTTTTACGGGAAGGAAATTGCAAGAAACTGGTCTGAACATCAACGAGGCCCGGTTAAAGAGATAGGATCAGTAATAATTCTATAGGACTTTAAAATGTACACAGACAGCTAATCGCCCAAACATCGTGATCAAAGACCACAAAACAGAATGTGTTTTCTTATTGACATGCAGATTGTAATGTATCCTTCAAAAAGCTATCAAAATACAAGGATCTTGGAAATCTCAAAAATGTGGCACATGAGGACATCAGTAGTTCTAGTTCCTGGTAGCCCATGCCTTAAAGAAATCAAAAAAAAAAATGTACTCACAGGTACAGCTCACATATAACGAATAGCTTTATCTATGCAAAATATGTGTGATCTTAGTTTGTTTTTTTACCAAAAATAAATGATCAGGGGAAAATGTCATGAAGATATAGGTCTCTGGTTGGGTTCCGGAAAGAAATGTGTATACAAAATAATAACAAAGAAACAAAAGAAGAAGAAGAAGAAGAAGAAGAAGAACAAAAGCAAAAGAAGAGGAAGAAAAGAAAGAAAAGAAAAAAAAGAAGAAGGAAGAAGAAGAAGAAGAAAAAGCAGAAAAGCAAGAAAAGAAGAAGCAAAGAAGAAGAAAAAAAAAGAAGCAAAAAGAAGAAGAAAGAAGCAAGTAGAAGAAGAAGAAGAAGCAGAAAAAAAGCAAAAGCAAAAAGAAGAGGAGGAAGAAAAAGAAAGAAGAAGAAGCAAAAAGAAGAGGAAGTAGAAAAAGAAGAAGAAGCCAGAAGCAGAACAAGCAAGAAGAAGAAGAAGCAAGTAGAAGAAGAAGAAAAAAAAGAGAAGAGAAGAAAGAAGAAGAAGCAGAAGAAATAAGAAGAAGAAGAAGAAGCAAGATGAAGAAGAAGAAGAAGAAGAAGAAGAAGAAATAGCTCCTTCATTATTAGTTATGATGCTATATATTCATACCAAATATTTGCGGTTACTGCAGATGATAAGTGACAGTAACTCAGCTCAAGCATCCAGCACCCTACGCAGTATCCTAGTGGCCACCAGTGGTCTGTACAACGCTGGTTCAAGATACTGGCAACTCATGCAATCGACCGGAGCGACATCAAGGCCGAGGGTGCCACCATGTGATATGTTTAAGACCTTCTAATACTAAAGCTTTTACAAACATACAAGCTGTCGTCCATGACTCAAGACAGATAAAATTCTTTGGCTATTTTTGTAAAAGAAAATGATCTTGTAAAGAAAATAGGTGTAGAGAGTGCCATGAAAAGATTTGAAATCTAAAGGCTAGAAAAAATGTTTTAGGTAAGATAAGGAATGTTTTCTTTAGCTGCCCGTAGGTAGAGCCTCGTCTAGTAGACAAACCCGACCCCGTGTATACAGAGTCTAAAGGGAATTTTTGCCCGAGCCTAAGGGCTCGGAACCGCCCCACGTAAAATCCAGCCTAGTGTCACATCCTGCTTTGTTGGGGAAGTTTGGTAAATACCTAGCCTTTTCGACTCAGCCAGTTCACTTCCAGGCTCGCTTCCAGGCTTGTTGGACTCTCAAGCTACGGACATAGAGAAACCCAGAGTAAAGGAAGGTATACACACCTGACCCAGTGTATGCGGGGTCTAAGGGGATATTTGCCCGAGCCTACGCGCTTGGAATCGCTCCACGTTAAAACGGACCTTGTACCACATACTCAGCCAGTTCGCTTCCAGGCTTGTCGAACTCTCTACCTTCGGACAGAGAGAAACCCAGACGAGGCTATGCCTACGGACAAAGTCTCGTCTGTGGAGGTAGACAAACTTCACTCCGTGTATGCGGTGTCTAAGTCTGGGCTTTGTCTTCGGATAAAGACTCAGCTGAGAAAAACAAACAAATAATATACCCGAGCCCACTTTTGCGGGGGCTGGGTAAATTTTGACCAGTAGCCCGAGCGGAAATGCTCAGGTTCCCAACTCAAATGTTGACCTTTGTCACATGTCACCTCAGTGGGAGGACTGGGTAAATACGTAGCCGTCTCGAGGAAGGTAGTTCGCTATCTGTTTTGCGAATGAGAAAACCTTTGTCTTCGGGCATAGGGTAACTCTGGGCTCTGTCTACTGATATAGACGCGGCTGAGTAGAACAGAAAGTGCTCGTTGCTAACGTTTGCAGGGAATGGCAAATTGTACCACTTTTGTCCAATTCAATTTGGGATCACTAATGGGCTATCTTCCTCCAACGCCTAATGTACAACATTATCACGAGGAATAACTTGCACGGAACATATATATAACATAGTCGTAGCTGACAAGACTCAAGAGGATCACGATAAAAAATTTCTCGAAATTTCTTGAGGAAGCCAAACTACATAATCTTACTTTCAACGAAAAAAAGTCGTCCCTCTCAACCACTTCTATTCATTTTCTTGGCTACACCATATCTCATGGGATACTTAAACCTGATGGTGACCGACTAGGCCCACTTAAAGAATTACCTATCCTTTGCAGGGTCATTAGTATGTTTTCTTATTCTCAATGGATATCAAAGTTTTCAGATAAGATCAAACCTTTAATTTTGGCTGACACGTTCTCTTTAAATCGCGAGTCCGTGGAAGAATTCCGAAAGCTTAAAAAAGAAATAGAAATTACCTTACTTCACATTATTGAAGAAAACGTCCCCCTAGTAGTCAATATGGACGCTTCTGATAAGGCAATTGCCGCTGCTTTGAACCAGGTCGGCCGTCCAGTGAAGACTCACGATCACTAACGCCGACTGAAGAGAAAATATAGGTTGCACAAGCCATGGGTTCAAAAAGCGGTTCAATCTACACCAAAGTTCATTTTGGATAAATAAATACAGAAATCAGACATTGCTTTCAAAGTATTTCTGGCACTTGAAACGAATGAAATAAAACACTTACAGTAAAACGGAAATTAATAAGAAAAGCTAGAATATGTAGATCATTAAATGACCCATGTCCTTTTTGCATACATGAGAAACTATATATTACTAAGTTTATAAAAAATAAAAATTTACTGAATCAGAGAAATGAAATAATTATTTTTTGCCGTCATTGTCAAAAATTTTTCTTAAATAATATTTAAAAATAAAATTAAAAAATGGGAGCTGGTAATATACATACTTATATTTGATAAAAAAAATAATTTTAAATAATGTAAGTAATTTTATTACATTTACTTGTTTTTAAAAAAATAGTCTATTAGTAATTAATAGTAAAAATATTTTAAAATTCTAGTTAAATAAAATATAAAAAAAGAATCAATTAAGAAAAAAATGCCGAAAAACTTTTTGCCGTTAATAAAAAAATACCCAGTCAACATGCATTTAACGGATGTCAGAATTTTATTGAAAAAATACACCCCTACCTTCCCTAAACTTAACCTCTTTTTCGAACGTAACTCATAATTGATACAACAATAGTTAATAAAAATGAACACGCTACAGCCCCTGTCTGAATGATTGGATTTCTCTGTATCCTTGGAAACAGAAAATAATGAATTTATATGTGTGTTTAAAACTCAGTAAATTTAAAAATAAGTTATTCCAATATTCGCTTGAAGATGAAACGGAACTAATGTTTTTAATTTAATTATATAATTAAATTTAAAGTTTTTAGCTTCCATTTTTGAAATATGGTTATTACTGTGTAGCGAATAAACCATATTTTCAATCAGTTAATTTATAATATGTATATATATATGTGTGTGTGTGTGTGTGTTTACAAATATATAGAAAAATAGGAAAGAACACGTTAGGCAAATAATCCGAAGTTCTTTAGTATTTTTGTTTTTATTTAAAAAAAAAAACAGTGTTCAATACAAAAGTATAGCCTAAATTATAATTTTTTTTAAAAAATATGATTCCTTCGCTACATAAGAGTTCTCATGTTTCAAAAACAAGAGCCAAAAACTTCAATATAATTAAAAATTGAATTATGGTTGAAACAGGTCTTGATACTTTAATTCAATTTAATTTTAATAATTATATTGAAATTTTTGGCTCTTGTTTTGAAACATAAAACTCTTATGTATCGAAAGAAGTATATTTTAAAAAAATAATTATATATATATATATATATATATATATATATATATATATATATTAAACTTAACATTAACTTTAACTTCCCTCGATCTGGATTCTTCGGAATTATCCACTTTTTACTGTATTATATATATATATATATATATATATATATATATATATATATATATATATATCATCATTTTTTATTCTGTGTATTCAAATTTGCTCTTTAGATTCGCCGTGGACTACTCTGTTTATTAAAGACTTCTTTAGTTCTGTTTCTTATTACAAAGCAGAGGGTGACTCCCTGGTGACCCTCTCTAAAGAGATTCGGCTAAGACCAGTTGCTTGAGTGTTCGCGCTCAGGCTCCCCACATTAAACCCGACCTTGTGCCGCACCCCATCTAATTTGGGAGGCTTGGGAAAATCGCTAGTCGTTTTGCCTCGGGAAGTTCGATGTCTGGCTCGCTAATAACAAGACATCTGTCTTCGGGCAGAGGGTGACTCCATCTCAGGGCTCGGTTTACGAATAGAATCGCTACTGAGACCAGTTGCCTGAGTGTTCATGCTTGAGTTCCCCACGTTAAAGCCGATGTTTTGTCACATCTTGTCTAATTGGGAAGGCATGGGTAAATACCTTCCCGTTTTGCCTCAGGTAGATCTCTGTCAGCCTCGCTACTGACCTGACCTCTGTCTTCGGGCAGAGGGTGACTCCGTCGGGGCTCTGTCTACCAGTAGAGACGGCTGAGTAGAATAGAAAGAGAAACACAAAGTTCCTGCTCCCTGCAGAAATTTTGGACCAGCGGTCCGAGTGTACGCGCTTGGATTCCCCACGTGAAACCTGATTTTGTGTCGTACCCGTCTAAGTTGGGAGGCCTTGGCAAATAGCTCGCCTTTTGGAGTCAGTCTTCAGATTAACTAATACTGGCGTCATGGCAAATAGCCGAAGCATTACGTATACAGACTCCTTATACGAAGAGTGTGTTATAACAATAACCATAGTGTTGTCATAATAGTTCCAAGTGCACGTACAATTATTGGCACGACAGTTGAATTAGACACCATGTTTAAACACTCTGTCGAGATGATTGTTATTACTGCTAACAAAACAAGAGGCAGTTTTCAAACAGTTTCGTCAACCCAACTTTAATCGCGAGTCTTAGGACAAACGGTGTTATTGCTTTTATATACACTATTTGCATTATTCGGACTATTGTCTTCATCTTTGTCGCCATATTTATTACAATGTTTCGTCCATTGTACGCTACGGCCTTCTTCAGGTGATTGGAATGTCGAACTGAACCCTTTATTTCGCTCACTGGGATAGACTATTCTAGTTCCATGTGCCATGTTTAATGGATGTCAGTTATCAGTTATCTCCTGTTAATTCCTCTCTCCAAGTTCTCCACTGCCGTAACCGGATATTGAACTCACACTCTTTGGGTCTTGTCACTGGATCTAACTAACGTCTTTATCCACTGTGGAAAACTTGGAAAGGGGAATTAACAGGAGATAACTGATAACTGACATCCTTTAGACATGGCACGTGGAACTAGAACAGTCTACCCCAGTGAGCGTAATAAAGGGTTCAGTTCGAAATTCCAACTACTTCAAGAAGGTCGGAGCGTACAACGGCTGGAATGTTGTAATAAATATGGCGACAAAGATGAGGACAGTAGTCCAAATAATGTAAAAAGTGTACATAATACCTCATCTCAGAAATAGAGACAGATACTGAAAGGCCGAAATGTTGTAATAAATATGGCGACAATTATGAGGACAATAGTCCGAATAATGTAAATAGTGTACATAATACCTCATCTCAGAAATATAGACAGATACTGTTTTGATATCCTTCACAACAGCACCTCTTACTGGGATCGTCTTTCGAGGTCGATATCATGAAAGCGTCACCTGGTTGACTTATCGACCATAGTGAGATTTGAAGGTGAGTCGCAACAATAGACTAGTAACGTTCAAACTATTCTGTTTTACACCATTTTTTTTATTATTTCCACCCCCAAGCAAGGCAATAAAGCCACTGAGATTCAAATGATTACTGAGTGTGAGAGTATACTAGAAAAATAAAACATTGTTAAGGAGAAGAAAAAAAGCAATAAAAGAAAAGGGATAAAAAGAGAGAATACAACATTGACATCTATCTATCTATCTATCTATCTATCTATCTATCTATCTATCTATCTATCTATCTATCTGTTGTCTGTCACTATGTGTTGTCTGTCACTATGTCAGTATATCTATCTATCTATCTATCTATCAAACTATTCTGTATTTATCGATCTATCTGTTGTCTGTCACTATCAGTTGTCTGTCACTATGTCAGTATAACTATCTATTTATCTGTTGCCTTTCACTCTGTCAATCTATCTATCTATCTATCTATCTATCTATCTATCTATCTATCTATCAGTCTTTCGTTATATCGATCTATCTATTTAGCAGTGTATCAGTCTTTCGTTTTATCTATTATAAAATCTATCTGGGATCTATCTGTCAGTCTTTCGTTATATCGATCTATCTATTTAGCCGTGTATCAGTCTTTCGTTTTATCTATCTGCCTGTCTATCTGTTGTCCGTCAAACTATCTATCTATCTATCTGTTGTCTATCACTATCAGTTGCCTGTCACTATGTTAGTATATCTATCTATCTATCTATCTATCTATCTATCTATCTATCTATCTATCTGTTGCCTTTCGCTCTGTCAGTCTATCTATCTATCTATCTATATATCTATCTATCTGTTGTCTGTCACTATCAGTTGTCTGTCACTTTGTCAGTATATCTATCTATCTATCTGTTCTTTCTGTCTGTCAGTCTATCTATCTATCTATCTATCTATCTATCTATCTATCTGTCAGTCTTTCGTTATATCGATCTATCTATTTAGCTGTGTATCAGTCTTTCGTTTTATCTATCTATCTATCTATCTATCTGTTGTCTGTCACTGTGTCAGTATATCTATCTATCTATCTATCTATCTATCTATCTGTTGCCTTTCACTCTGTTAGTCTATCTATCTATCTATATTTCTTTATATCGATCTATCTATTTAGCTGTGTATCAGTCTTTCGTTTTATCTATCTATCTATCTATCTATCTGCCTGTCTATCTGTTGTCCGTCAAACTATCTATCTATCTATCTATCTATCTATCTATCTTTCTATCTATCTGTTGTCTATCACTATCAGTTGTCTGTCACTATGTTAGTATATCTATCTATCTATCTATCTATCTATCTATCTATCTATCTATCTATCTTTTTTCCGTCACTGTCATTCTATCTTTCTATCTATCTGCCTTTCGTTATATCGGTCTATCCATCTAACTGTCTATCAGTCTTTCGTTTTATCTGTCTTTCAGTCTTTCATTATATCTATCTATCACACTGTCAGTATATGTTAAATAACACAATAGAATAGAATAATAGAATGTTATTTTTGTTTTGTTTCGTTTTGTTTCGTTTTGACTGATTTATTTTGAAATTCTAAAATGGACCGATGATATGATTTTTAAATCTATGAATTGTCTTAAAAGAAAAAAAAAAGAAGAACATAAAAATTAAATTTTAAAAACGAATAGACGGAAATAGTAATTTTATTTTTGAGACGAATCTGTTCCAAATAAACAGGTGATGGAAAAAAAGTTCTCAGTGAAATGAAAGAAGCCTTTTTCCTTACCAATATTCTGATATTTGGTAATTTAGTAAAATTTGACGAAGTACGTCCAACTGAGAGTGTCTCAGCAGACACACACACACGCGCCCGCGCGCTCGCGCACACACGCACACACACACACACACACATATATATATATATATATATATATATATATATATATCTTGGATCATAGCTCAGTTTCAACACACACAGAAACCTACCATCTATATATAGGGAGATATTTCAGAATGTTCGAGAAACTTCCAGAATGTTCTACTACTACTCTACTTATAAACAATCTTAGAAATTTCGTGTTGTGGGTGATACTTTTTAAAAAAATAAACTGAATTAAACCCTTCTTCATTATTTCTGAAGAAAAAGTTTATCAAATTGTGATACAGGACATCAATTATTTTACAAAAATGCATAAGCCTAATATATATATATATATATATATATATATATATATATATATATATATGTATATATGCTATTTACATTGTTCGGACTATCCTCCTCATCTTTGTCGCCATATTTATCACAACGTTTCGGCCTTCTTCAGGTGCTTGGAATGTCGAGCTGAACCCTTTATTTCGGTCGCTAGGGTAGACAGTTCTAGTTCCATGTGCCATGTCTAATGGGTGTCAGTTATCAGTTATCTCCTGTTAATTCCCCTCTCCAAGTTCTCCAACATTCATATATATATATATATATATATATATATATATATATATAGTATATATATATATATATATATATATATATATATATAGAGAGAGAGAGAGAGAGATTGGATTCGATTGGAGCATCTTTGATTATTTCCAATCGAGTTTGGCGGTGGCAATTTGGCCCAGTAACGCGGTATTCATGCTCAGAATGTTATCAGAAAGAGCGATACGGATGCAGAAGGACGTGTACCTGTGTTTCATAGACTACGCAAAGGCCTTCGACAAAGTACGCCACAAGTATCTGATGGAACTGCTCAGCAACCTCGATATATTCGGGAAAGATATCAGAATAATCAAGAACCTATACTGGCAGCAAACAGCATGCATGCGCATAAGGAACAACTTCAGTGAATGTACAAAAATAGAAAGGACCGTAAGGCAAAGATCTTCTTATCTGATCTGTTCAACCTATACAGTGAGACAATTCTGAGAGAATTGGAAACCCTACCAGGATTTAGCATTGGCGGCCACAATATTAACAACATGAGATACACAGATGACACAGTACTATTAACAGATACGGAAAAGTAATTATAAAATCTTCTACAGAAGGTAGCGACGGAGAGTGAGAAGAAAGGACTAAGCATAAACTACAAGAAGACAGAATGCATGGTCATCAGTAAGAGGATGAACCCGAAATGCGATTTGCAGGTCAGGAAGACTAGAAACAAGCAGAACCAGAAGATTAAATATCGGGGTATCTTCTTGACAGAGGACGGTAAGTGCGACACTGAGATCCGTAGACGTATAGGGACGGCCAAGGACACATTCCAAAAGCTGGGCAGAGTATTGCAGGACAGGAGGATTTCTTTGGTAACAAAGAAAAGAATACTGAGCTGTTACATCACATTTCTTCTTCTTTACGGCAGCGAATGGTGGACGATTTTCTCAAAGATGAATAAGAGACTCGAGGCGACGGAAATGAGGTTCTACAGAAGGATGCTAAGGATATCATGGAGCGAACATGTGAGCAACGATGAGGTCTTAGAGAGGTTGCAAACAAGGAGAAGGATTATACTTAACATAAAAAAAGGCAGCTGAAGTTTCTGGGGGGCATAATAAGGAAGGAGGGCCTGGAGAATCTGATACTCACGGGTCGAATAGAGGGAAAGAGAGACAAGGGAAAACAAAGCGTCATTCTCAGATGATTAGTAAACAAGAAGGATGCTAAGGATATCATGGACCGAGCGTGTAAGCAACGGTGAGGTCTTAGAGAGGATGCTAACAAGGAGGAGGCTTATACTTAACATCAGGAAGACGCTGCTGAAGTTTCTGGGACACATAATGAGGAAGGAGGGCCTGGAGAATCTGATACTCACGTGTCGAATAGAGGGAAATAGAGACGCGGGAAAGCAGCGCGTGACATACTTTACGAGCGTGAGCAGGTGGATGACAGAACGTGGTGTGGAGGAGGAAGCAGAAGGAAGGAAAGTGTTAAGAGCCGCAAGAAATAGAGGAAGGTGGAGACTCATGATCGCCTACGTCATGAAAGAACATGACACATAAAAAGAAAGAAAGAAGTTTAAAATTTTATCTGGTCGTCATTGAGTTCGTAATTGGACAGCTTCAGC
>CAHIKZ030004049.1:937500-1010000 GCA_903632075.3 Acanthosepion pharaonis
TGTTATAATACTGAATACCTTCTTTTTTTATTTAACCATATCATCCCAAGCAAGGCAATAAAGCCACTAAAACGCAATGAGTTTACTGTGTTAGAGAATATGATGAAAAAAAATTATTATTATTATGAGAAAAACTACTATTAAGGAGAGAAGACAATAAAAGAATTGGAATTAAGATGACAGAAGATAACGATTGGCATACCATTTAAATTTTTGAAGATCAAAGGCAATAAAGCCACTAGGATGTAAGGGGTTACTGAGTGTTAGAGAATATGAGAAAAACTACTATTAATGAGAGAGGACAATAAACGAACTGGAATTAAGAAGACAGAAGATAACGATTGACATTGCATTTAATTTTTGGGAAATCAAAGGCAATAAAGCCACTAGGATGCAAGGAGTTACTGAGTGTTAGAGAATATGAGAAAAACTACTATTAATGAGAAAGGACAATAAGAGAGGTGGAATTAAGACAGAAGATAACGATTGAGATTGCATAACGATTGACATTGCATTTAAATTTTTGAAGAACAAAGGCAATAAAGCCACTAGGATGCAAGGGGTTACTGAGTGTTAGAGAATGTGAGAAAAACTACTATTACTATTACTAATAAAGAAACAAAATACACCATAAATCTGTCTCTGTATGCGTAATCGAGATATTTACCTTATTTATACCAGGACTATATATGCTGTTAATATTAACCGTTTCCATATAAGGAAATATTCAGCATTAATTGACAGAACGCTGCACTTCGATTTCCCGATCCTTCTCCCAAGGAAAATGCCGCTGCATTACTATGTCTTACCCATCCTCATATATGGCAGTGAATGCAGGAGAATCTCCCCACGGATGAGGAAAAAAACTGGTGGCAACAGAAATGTGTTTCTACAGAAAGATCACTGTGAGTTCCGTGGACGGAGTAAGTAAGCAACAAGAAAGTCTTTAAAAAAATGTCTACAGAAAGAATAGGAAGAGATAATTCGTTGGACGCATCATAAAGAAGGAAGACGTGGAAAACCTAATCCTCACAGGATATATTGTGGGCAAGAGAGATAATGGAAGTCTAACCCTAACCGTGAGGACCTTGAGTAAAATATGGTGGAATAGGGGTTGGGGTACTAGTTAAGATGACAGCTGAAGTTAATTGGACACGTCATGAAGAAGGAAGGCGTGGAAAACCTAATCCTCACAGGATATATTGAGGGCAAGAGAGATAATGGAAGTCTAAACCTAACCCTGAGGATCTTGTGTACGTGGTGGGACGGGGGATGGAGCTCTAGCCTTAGCAAAGTGTGAAACATTGCTAAGAAATACACGAGGTAAGATGACAGCTGAAATTAATTGGACGCATCATGAAGAAGGGAGGCTTGGAAAACCTATCCTCACTGGATATATTGAGGGCAAGAGAGATAATGGAAATCTGATGTGAGATATTGACAACAAGATAGATAAGTTAAATCAGCGAGCCACATATCTGACGAGCTTGATTTAATGGATAGGGGAACGTGGTTAGGGCCTTACCAAAGGGAGTACAACTGCTAAGAATAAAAATGGAAGTGGTGCACGGCCATGATCGTCTATGTCCTGAAGGGACGAGGGACATATTTTTTTTAGAAAAAGAAGAAGGTTAAAGGAATTAAAACGTGGTCAGAAAATCAGAGTATGTAAAATTATGGGCGTGTACTTGTGAGAAATTAGAAAAAGTGCAACCATTAATCAGGGTGGGTAGCATTACATTTTTTATTGCTGCCACATATGCTTTACTGCTCCTGTTATATATCTTGAGGGAGGGGTGGTTGAAATACCGTACGATTGCCGTAGTTCTATTTCATTTTATGTGCCATGTCCTTTCAGGACGTAGGTGATCATGGCTCTCTACGTCCCTGTATCCCTTGCAGCTCTCGTCAAGTTCCTTCCCCCTGCTTCCCCCCCCCGACCACGTTCTGTCATCCACCTGCTCAAGCTCGTTAGCTATGTCACGTGCTGTTTTCCCGCGTCTCTCTTTCTCTCTATTCGACCCGTGAGTATCAGATTCTCCAGGCCCTCCTTCCTCATTATGTGTCCCAGAAACTTCAGCTGCCTCTTTTTAATGTTTCTCCTTGTTTTCAACCTCTCTAAGACCTCATCGTTGCTCACATGCTCGGTTCATGATATCCTTAGCTTCCTTCTATAGAACTACATCTCTGTCGCCTCGAGTCTCTTCTTCATCTTTGAGGAAATCGTCCAACATTCACTGCCGTAAAGAACAGATGTCACGTAACAGCTCAGTATTCTTTTCTTCGTTACCAAAGAAATCCTGCTGTCTCGCAATACTTTGCTCAGCTTTTGGAATGTGTCCTTGGCTATCCCGATACGTCTACGGATCTCAGTGTCGCACTTACCGTCGTCTGTCAAGACGCTTCCCAGATATTTAAACTTCTGCGTCTGCTTGATTCTAGTGTTTATAACCTGCAAATTGCACATCGGGCACATCCTCTCACTGATGTCCATGTATTGTGTTTTGTAGCTTCTGCTTAGTCCCTTCGTCTCGCTCTCCGTCGCTACCTTCTGTAGGAGATTTTGTCATTTCTTTTCCGTGTCTGCTATCAGTACTGTGTCATCTGCGTATCGTATGTTGTTAAGATTGTGGCCGCCAATGCTAAATCCCGGTATGGTTTCCAGTTCTCTCAGAATTGCCTCGCTGTATAGGTTGAATAGGTCCGGTGAGAAGACGTATCCTTGCCTTACGGTCCTTTCTATTTTTGTATATTCATTGTACTCGTTCCCTATGTGCACGGTAGCTGTTTGCTGTCAGTATAGGTTCTTGATTATTCTGATATCTTTCCCGAATATACCAAAGTTGCTGAGTAGTTCCATCAGATCATTGTGGTTTACTTTGTCGAAGGCCTTTGCGTAGTCTATGAAACATAGGTCCTTCTGCATCTGTATAAGACGAGGCATGGTGGAGTAAAAGAGGAGGCACGGTGGAGTAATGGATAGCGGCTTGGATTGAGGAATTCCAGTCGAATCCATTACATTCACTTACGTGCTAATACCCTTGGGAAAAGTATGAATCTTCTTCTTCTCCCTCCAGCCATGGATAAATAGCAGGAGAGACTGGGTTCTATAGCCTTGGATGGCAACTGGTCTAGGAGAAGGAAAACTCTGAATTCAAAACCTGCGGAGGGTGAATGGAGTCTCTCTGAGCCTTGGTTGGCAATCCATTTAGTGGTGGTGTCACGATAAAAACACCCTTGATAGCCCTAGCGAAGCATCAAGAATTCAGCTATTTGACAAGATTATGAACTACACCAATCAAAGTATTAGCTATGACAGATAAGGAATACTAGAAAGGTGTAGTGAGTTCAATCTCGGCTGAGGCCGCAAGATGATGATGCATCTGTATCGCTCTTTCTAAGAAGAATAAGGCCTAGTCAGTACCTTGATAGTATTTGGGCCATTTTTCGGATGTCTGTTCTCAAATTCCTTGCTTAATGCATGAAGACAATTCCCTCTTATTTCTATACATGTCACCCCCATTGTCATGACTCGGAAATTGTAAATGTAAGCATTTCATTGGATCTGTGAATATACAGGGTGCGTCAGATATTTGAGAACAAACTTTAATTTAAAACAATCATATTATGATTTAGTCAAGAAAACAATATATATATATATATATATATATATATATATATATATATATATATATTTTAGAATGTATTATGTTCTTGCATACATGCACAAAACAAATGGCTTACGTCCACACCACATTGAAACACCGGTATTTGTATGATCACAAAAGTTAAGCAACGTTGAATATGGTCAATACCTAGATAGATGACCGCTTGGAGATGATGTAACCTTGCATGTGCGGATGGTGTAATGGATAATATCTCAAAATTGTCAAACGGTGAGCCGAGTTCCAATTCCAGTTAGGCTCGTTATATTCACTTACGCACAAATACCCTTGGGAAAGTTACACCTCTTTTCTCCCCATCTATTGGTTAATTAGTAAAATTTCTATCATTAAACCATTTTTATGTCCACATATAAAAAAATAACATTGCATACAAAATATTTAATTATCGGCATTAAATACGCGATAGAGGCTGATAAATGAAAAATTGGCAAAGTTATCGGTCCTGATATGGCATCTCGGCTAAAACATTTTTTCAGTAAAATAAGCTTCTCAAGTTCACTAACGTTTATCGCTCTTTCTGGTATTAATGGGGGTTTCCTTCCTAACTTTTTGTTTAAAGTAATGTCTAAAGTCAGCATCTTACTTATTCTATTATTTTTCCTTTCTAGTTACATGTGCTATCCATTTTGATTGTTTCCCCACCTCCTGAAAGACTTCCACTGATGTGGCTTTTTGTTTTTGATGTTTTTTTTTTTTTGTTTTTTTTTGCAATTCTGTATATCCAGTCTATAAGATCTGACGAAATATCGTCTTCTTTAAAAACGAGAGAATCCATCGATTGAAGCCGTTTTAATCGTTAATCTGAGCAAGTGGATGTATATAGCCGATATTTTAAACATTTCCGAACGAATTAGATGCCATGCATGACATCCACGTGAGAGCCTAGATCGGACGAGCTTATTTAAGGACATGACTCGAGTTCTTATGTTAATGTTTTGGTTTTGTAGCATCTTGCGATGTTGGGCGAAGCTATCCCTAGGGAAGCCTATTCTATGTTCAAGTATATCTAGTATACTAAGTTTTGCATAACTCATTTCCCTTAAAAGGGTTTTTTCAGGAAAATAGGTTTCTCAAATCCCATAACTGTTATCGTTCCTTCCAATATTGATGGGAGTTTCCTTCCTAACTTTTTACTTGAAGTAGTGTGGAATATCGACATTTTGATTATGTCATTACTTTCTCTTCAAGTTACATGGGATATCCATTGGAGTTGATTTTGCTGTTGAAAGTCATCAAGTGATGTGGGTTCTGTTATTTGGTGTTGTTCTTTATCCATGGGGTTGGGTTAAGAATGGTCCTTTCAAAGAGTTGCGGTTTTCTTTCGCTCGAAGCTATTTTTAACCATTAATCTGAGAAAGCGATTCTATGCAGCTGATGGTAAGTTCTGTTATTTGGTATAGTTCTTTGTGATTCTATAGCGTCAGTCCATGAGGTTGCCCATAGCTGCGACCCTAACAGATACTACCACTTCGGGACAGGGTGAACCTGGGAACACCAGCAATTAAGAGGCGGTTCCATACTCCTCAAAAACTCCAGATCAGGGGTCTTGCTGCTGGATGTAGTTCAATCGTCATGCTCAGGATGTGGATGCAATTTACGTTATACCTAGGACGCTCAGCATTCATTGACCAAGCAATCGGTGCTACTTTAAGTTAAAATTTTAAAATCTTTCTCTTGAAGCTATTCTTCAGGTAAATAGATTTGATGGGAGTTTCTTTTATAACATTTTACTTGAAGTAGTGTGGAATATCGACATCTTGATTAATGTCATTACTTTCTCTTCAAGTTACATGGGCTATCCATTGTAGTTGGTTCTGCTGTTGAAAGTCATCAAGTGGTGCGGGTTCTGTTATTTGGTATAGTTCTTTATCCATGGGGTTGGGTTAAGAATGGTCCTTCCTAAGAGCTGCGGTCTTCTTTTGCTCGAAGCTATTTTTGACCATTGATCCTCAGAAAACGATTGTATGCAGCTGATGGTCAATTCTGTTACTTGGTATAGTTCGTCGTGATACTTACTATAGCGCCAGTCCATGGGGTTGGAATAAGGAAGGTCCTTCCTAAGAGATAGAGTCTCCTTTCTCGTTACATGAGGGAAATGATAGGAACATCACACTGAAATAGTAATAGATGGTAATAAAGTCACTAAGATTGGCCAATAGGGGAGGGTTTACTCCAAGGAGTGATAAGATCCTGGATTCATCCTAATACGCTTTTATTCCTGTTACTGTTTTTTTTTTAAACAGCACAACTATTGTTTGCTTTTTGAGAATTCCCCAAGAATAGGGCAGCGTTGATAAGCTCTTAACTACAGCAGTGGCATATCCTGACAATTGATATCAGGGTTTGCTCTTTTCTAGTAATTAAAAGCATTTTCTTCATAGGAGGTGATTATATGACCGGCATCAATAACTGTGGCCTGATGAAAACACTCATTTCATGATCCATACGACCGGAGACTGTTTATTGCAATGCCAATATTAGCTGTTTCCTTATAAAGAAACTTTCAGCATTCAATTGCTTACTTGTTTGTTTTGTTTTACAGCATATCAACTTCAATGGCTTATATAATGCCGACAAGATTTTTATTGCTGATAATATTTTTTTTCAAAATTGTATTGCTGGTAATTTTTTCTTTTTTACCAAAAGTGTATTGCTGATATTAAAACTTATTTTTACACTTTCATAGTGTTTTGACGCCAGTCTGGGAGTTAACTATTTGCCCATAGCTCGGACCCTAACAGATGCTACCACCTCGTGACAGGGTGGACCTGGGAACATCAGCAACTAAGAGGCGGTTCCATACTCCTCAAAAACTACTGATCAGAGGTTTTGCTGCTGGATGTAGTTTAATCGTCATGCCCAGGATATGGATGTAGTTTACGTTATACCCAGGACGCTCAGCATTCATTGACCAAGCAATCAGTGCTACTTTAAGTTAAAGTTTTAAAATCTTTCTCTTAAAGCGATTCTTCAGGTAAATAGGTTTCTCAAGTCCAGTAGCTGTTATCGCTCTTTCTAATATAGATGCAGCCTACCTTCCTAATATTTTCAGTTAAATAGGATTCTCAAGTCCAGTAGCTGTTATCGCTCTTTCCAGTATAGATAAAGGCTAACTTCCTAACCTTTTCAGTTAAATAGGTTTCTCAAGTCCAGTAGCTGTTATCGCTCTTTCCAGTATAGATAAAGGCTAACTTCCTAACCTTTTCAGTTAAATAGGTTTCTCAAGTCCAGTAGCTGTTATCGCACTTTTCAATATTGATGGGAGTTTCCTTCCTAACCTTTTACTTGAAGTAGTGTGGAATATCGAGATTATGTCATTACTTTCGCCGAGTTCTGTTATTTGGTATAGTTCTTTGAGATTCTATAGCGCCAGTCCATGAGGTTGGAATAAGGGTGGCTCTCCCTAAGTTCTTTCTTGTTATATACTAATTCCATATCCTGATTTTTTTATGATGAATTCGGGGTAAGTGTTATCATTTCACTCCCAGATAATAGTTTTTGTATTGGAAATATTTATCTTGAACTCTATGGTTGAATAGAAATAAAACTATTTAAGTGCACATGTGATAAGCTTTTCGTTTTACGTGCTTGGTCCCTTCAGGACGTAGGTGATCATGGCTCTCCACTTCCCCATATCCTTTGTAGCTCTCAATACGTTTATCCCTTTGCTACTTCCCCTAGGCCATTTTCTGTCATCCAGTTGCTGTGGCCCGCCAGGTATGTCATGCGTTGCTTTCCATTGTCTCCCTTTCCGTCTATTCGACCTGTGAGTATCAGATTCTCCAAGCCCTCCTTTCTCATTACTTGTCGCAGAAATTTCAGCTGCCTCTTCCTGATGTTAATTATAAGCTTCCTCCTTGTTTGCATCCTTTCTAAAACCTCATCGTTGCTCACACGCTCGGTCCATATCCCTAGCATCCTTCTGTAGAATAATGCCACTATTGCCTCGAGTCCCTTCGTCATCTTTGAGGAGACCGTCCAACATTCGCTGCCGTAAAGGAGGACAGATGTCACGTAGCAGCTAAAGACACCAAAGAGCTGAAAAGTAGTCAATCATCGAGAATGGCAGTACAAAAAATTGGTGTACATCTCAGGCACAGCTGCAAAGAAAGAAAGTCAAAATAAGAGTGGGTGGTTATAGAATTATTTAAGTGTAGGCGTGAGAAATCTTGAGAAAGAGCGAAAGAAATAAATGGTGGAGCAGTAGTAGTAGAAATATTTCCGTGTAAGCGTGGAAGATTTTGAGAAAGACAAAAAGAAATTGGTGTGGGTAGTATTAGAAATATTTGCGTGTAGGCGTGAGAAATGTTGAGAAAGAAAGATTAATTGGTGTAGGTAACAATATAAATCTTTGCGTGTAGGCGTGAGAAATTTTGAGAAAGATGTACTAGGGATGGATAGCAGTAGTAATATTTACGTGAAGGCGTGGAAAATTTTGCGAAAGACAAATAGATAATAATCAGTGTGGGTAGCATGAGAAATATTTGCGTGTAGGCGTGAGAAATCTTGAGAAAGAGAGATTAATTACTATAGGTAACAATATAAATCTTTGCGTGTAAGCGTGAGAAATTTTGAGAAAGATGGATAGCAGTAGTAATATTTACGTGTAGGCGTGGAAAATTTTGAAAAAGAGAAAAAGAATCCTGATGGCTACCATTAGAAATATTTAAGGGTAGGCGTGAGACATCTTGAGAAAGAGAGATAGAACTAATAGGGGTAGGTAACAGTATAAATATTTATGCGAGGCGTGAGAAATTTTGAGACAAAAACAGAATAAGTAAACCGGGTGGGTAGCATTAGAAATATTTACGTGTACGCCTGAGAAATCTTGAGAAAGAGAGAAATAAGTAATCGGGGTGGGTAGCATTAGAAATATTTACGTGTATGCGTGAGAAATCTTAAAGAGGAAAAGTAATCGGGGTGGGTAGGATGAAAATCTACATGTAGGCGTGAGAAATTTTGAGAAAGGAAAAGAAATTTAGTGGATGAAATATTTACGTGTAGGCCTTGAGAAATTTTGAGAAAGGAAAAGAAAGTAATCGGGTGGATTGCATTAGAAATATTTACGTGTATGCGTGAGAAATCTTGAGAAAGAGAGAAATAAGTAATCGGGGTGGGTAGCATTAGAAATATTTACGTATGCGTGAGAAATCTTGAGAAAGAGAGAAATAAAATCTTGGGTAAAGAAATATTTACGGATGCGTGAGAAATCTTGGGAAAGGAAGAAGGATGTAATCGGGGGTAGCATTAGAAATATTTACGTGTACGCCTGAGAAATCTTGAGAAAGAGAGAAATAAGTAATCGGGGTGGGTAGCATTAGAAATATCTACATGTAGGCGTGAGAAATTTTGAGAAAGGAAAAAGAAAGTTGCCGGTGGATGGCATTAGAAATATTTACGTGTAGGCGTGAGAAATTTTGAGAAAGGAAAAAGAAAGTAGTCGGGTGGATTGCAGTAGAAATATTTACGTGTATGCGTGAGAAATCTTGAGAAATAAGTAATCGGGGTGGGTAGCATTAGAAATATTTACGTATCGGCGGGAGAAATCTTGGGAAAGGAAGAAGGAAGTAATCGGGGTGGATCGTAGTAGAAATATTTATGTGTAGGCGTAAGAAATCCTGAGAAAGAGAAAAATAAGTAATCGGGGTGGGTAGCATTAGAAATATTTACATGTAGGCGTGAGAAATTTTGAGAAAGGAAAAAGAAAGTTGTCGGTGGATGGCAGTAGAAATATTTACGTGTAGGCGTGAGAAATTATGAGAAAGGAAAAAGAAAGTAGTCGGGTGGATTGCAGTAGAAATATTTATGTGGATGCGTGAGAAATCTTGAGAAAGAGAGAAATAAGTAATCGGGGTGGGTAGCATTAGAAATATTTACGTATCGGCGGGAGAAATCTTGGGAAAGGAAGAAGGAAGTAATCGGGGTGGATCGTAGTAGAAATATTTATGTGTAGGCGTAAGAAATCTTGAGAAAGAGAGAAATAAGTAATCGGGGTGGGTTGCAGTAGAAATATTTATGTGTAGGCGGGAGAAACTTCCAGAAAGAATGAAGGAAGTAAACCGGTAGCTAGTAGATGGAATATTTGCATGTAGAAGTAAGAAATTTTGAGATTGAGACAAACGCAATCGGGGTGGATTGCAGTCGAAACCTTTGAGTGAAGGCGTGAGAAAGGTTTGAGAAAGTGAGAGTGAATTAATCGGGTGGGTAGCATTAGAAATATTTGAGTGTAGGCGTAAGAAATCTTGAGAAAAACGGGAAGAAGTCATCGGGGTGGTTTGAAATATGATATTGGAGTGTGCGTCGGAGATGTTATTACAAAATTAGAAAGCAGTAATTAGGGTGGGTTGCACTCAACATATTCGAGTGTAAATGCGAGAAATTTTGAAAAAAGGGAAAAAAGCAGCGTTCTGGGTGGCTTGAAGTAAAATTGTGGATTTGGCGTTTGATAAGTTGTTGCAAAAAATAACAATGGGGGCAGCATTAGCAATAAAAATATATTTGAGTGTATGTGAACTAATAGAATGGGGTACATCGGGTGGATTGTAATCAAAATATTTGAGTATCGTTGTAAAAAGTTTGGAATGACGAAATTATTTGCAGTGAAATGATGGAACAGACGAGAGCGAAGCTATGACAAATGTTGAAGCAGACGACAACAAAACTATAACAAAGAAGTGATACGTTAAAGGCGGTAGAAACACTATTTATGTGGACTATTGGGATCTTTGTCGTCATATTTATTGAACGAAGTAAACGTTGTAGCCTTCTTCAAGTGATTGGAATATTTGAACCATTTATTTCGCTCACTGACGTAAGTTCTTAGATCCACGTGCCATATTTAATAGATGACAGACGTTAATCCGGTTAATTGGATTCTCCAAGTTCTCCACTGAATCCGTTAAACATGGAAGGCGTGAGAAAGGTTTACCCCAGTGAGCGAAATAAAGGGTTCAGGTTGACATTCCAACCATTAAAGAAGGATTTGAGTGTAGGACAGGTTGTAAAAATCTTGACAAAAATGAGGAACAAAGTCCGAATAAGGGTAAATGGTTTGAAATATCATCTTGAAATATAGACAGATACTGAAAGGCCGGAACGTTATAATAAATATGGCGACAAAATTAGGACAAAAGTCCGAATAATGTAAATAGTGTACATAATACCTCATCTCAAAATATTAGACAGATACTGTAAAGGCCGGAACGTTATAATAAATTTGAAAAATGAGGACAATAGTCCGAAAAATTAACGTTCTACATAATACTTCATCTCAGAAATATAGACAGATATTGAAAGGATTTGTCGTTTAATAAATATGGCGACAAAGAAAGGACAATGGGTCCGAATAATGTTAATAAAAATATATTTCACAGAAATATAGAAGATAATGAAAGGCCGAAACGTTGTAATAAATATAATCAAAAGATGAGGGCAATATCGAATAATGTTAATAATTAACATAAACCTCATCACAGAAATATAGACAGATTTGAAAGGCCGAAACGTTGTAATAAATGTTGATAAAGATGAGGGCAACGTCCGAATAATGTAAAAACTATAATAAAGTGATACGAAATAAAGACGGTTGGTTGTATAAATGTCACGAATTTACATTATTCAGGAATATTGTCCTCATCTTTGTGGTCATAAAATTTATTGTAACGTTTGGAGCCGTTATTACAAAACGAAAGCAATCTTCAAGTGATTGGAATGAACTTAATATTTAAAGAGAAAGCAGTAATTCGGGTGAGTTACGATCAAAAGTAGCTGAGTGTTCTGAGAGAGTTTTGCCATATTTAATAGATGTAATCGGGGTGGTTATCACCTGTTAAATATTCTCGTGTCGAACAGAGAGAAGGTGATAATCGGGGTGAGAATCAGTCAAAAATATTTAGTGTAGATTTGAGAATGTTGAGAAAATTAAAATTAATTAATTATCGGGGATAGTAAGCAAAAAATACTTGAAGCGGAATTGTGAAAAGAGACAGTGGAGAGAACTGGGGTAATTGGGGTGGATAGCATTAAAATATTTCAGTTATAGAGAAAGATGTATTGAGAAAATGAGGATGAAATAATCGGTGTGGATATAGCAAAAGGTTTGAGGGCTTTTGAAAAGATTTGTGGAGAGAAAAAACCAAGAATAACAGATAAAAATAAAATATGTGTAGGTGTAAAAAATGTTGAGAAAATGATAATACAGTAATCGGGGTGGATAGTAGCAAAATACTTCAGAGGAAATGTGAGAAGTTTTGTGGGAGAGAGAAACAAGCAATCGGGGTGGATAGCAGTAAAATATGTGTAGATGTAAGAAGTGTTGAGAAAAGGATAATATAGTAATCGGGGTGGATAGTAGTAAAATATTTCAGTGTCGCTGTAAAAAGTATTGAGAAAATGAAAATTAATTAATCGGGGTGGATAGTAGCAAAAATACTTGAGTGGAAATGTGAGAAGTTTCGTGGGAGAGAGAAACAAGTAATTGGGGTGGATAACAGTAAAATATTTCAGTGTACGTGTAAGAAATGTTGAGAAAATGAGGATAAAATAATCGGGGTGGATGGCAGTAAAATATTTCAGTGTTGGTGTAAGAAATGTTGAGAAAATGATAATACAGTAATCGGGGTGGATAGCAGTAAAATATTTCAGTGTTGGTGTAAGAAGTGTTGAGAAAATGATATTACAGTAATCGGGGTGGGTGGCAGTAAAATATTTCAGAGTATGTGTAAGAAGTGTTGAGAAAATGATAATACAGTAACCGGGGTGGATAGTAGTAAAATATTTCAGTGTCGCTGTAAGAAGTGTTGAGAAAATGAAAATTAATTAATCGGGGTGGATAGAGGAATACTTGAGTGGAAATGTGAGAAGTTTTGTGCGAGAGAGAAACAAGTAATCGGGGTGGATAGCATTAAAATATTTCAGTGTAGGTGTAAGAAGTATTGAGAAAATGAGGATGAAATAATCGGGGTGGATAGTAGCAAAAATACTTGAGTACAAGTGTGAGAAGTTTTGTGGAAGAGAGAAACAATTAATCGGGGTGGATAGCAGTAAAATATTTGAACGCAGGTTTGAGAAGTTTTGTGCAAGAGAGGAACAAGTAATCGGGTGGATAGCAGTCAAAATATTGAGTGCGTGTGTGTGAGAAGTGTAGTGGAACAGAGAAACCAGTCATCGGTTGGTCTCAGTAAAATATTTGAGCGTAGGTGTGACTATTTTTGTGAGAATAAGAAAAAACAGTAACCAGGGTGTGTTGTAATAAAATATTACGGTGTACGTCTGAGGTGTTAATACAAAGGGAGTACGCTGTAATCGGGGTGGGTAGCAATAAAATGTATTTGAGTGCAAGTGCGAGTGGTTTTCTGAGGGAGAGAAAGTAGTAATCGTGCTTGGTCGCAGGAAAACATTTCAATGTATTTGTGACAATTTTTGAGAGAGAAAGAGAGAAGGGCGAGGGAGGGTGGTTATCAGGGTGCGTAATATTAGGTTGGTGCAAAAATAATGATGTAATAATGTCGTTTTTTGATGTATTTTTTAACGTCAAAAAACGACATTATTACGTCATTATTTTTGCACCAACCTAATAGAAACATTTTGTAATTGACGTTTGATTAGTTATTATAAAGGTAGTATGTAGTAATCGGGGTGGATATCAGTAAAATATTGGATTATTACAAAGACAGAATGCGAATGCATTAATCGGTGGGGGGTAACAGTAAAGATAACATTGATCAACAAAAAAGAATTTGAAATGGTGCCGAGACACTAAACATCTTTTTTAGTTGATTTAAGGGCGCTGAATCTGAAAATGACCTTACTCTTTCAAGATTAGCTACCGTTTTTGCTGTACAGAAATGCCTCACTTTTGGAAAAAAAAGCATTTTTTTTTTCATTTGTTTTCTGTATATTGACCGATGGCAATATTTCTCAAAATAAAATCGTATAAACCTCTCAATTCGTATTTAAACCAACAAATATTGGTCTGCTTATTGAGAAATGCTATTTTGGCAATAACAATCAAACCCTTAACTATTTAAAAATAACACGATTGAATATACCAAGACCAATAATTATTTTCATCAAATCCTTTAATAAACTAACAGCAGAAATAAAAACTTTGTGAACCTAAGAACTATGGTAAATTCTTTCTTGATTGTCTGTCATTTTCAATGTTATTTAAGTCTCTTTTGATACTCCGGCAGTATCATGTACAATGGAATAGGTACATTCAATTGGGATGTCTTTAGTTGGAGTTTCTATCCAACTGTGAAAACAAAATGAATTCCAAACAGAAGATTTTAGGGTTTCATTTTTAATGTCACCTTAATTATCAGGTTTACTAAAGTATAGTACAGATAAAGTTTATAAGCTAACTTGAATTTTGACAGTAAATTAGAAAACTTATCTGTCTATATTTCTGAGATGAGGTATTATGTACATTATTTACATTATTCGGACTATTGTCCTCATCTTCGTGAATATAAGAATTATGGTAAAAAATTTTCTCTTTCTTGGTTGCCTGTCATGTTCAATGTTATTTAAGTCCCTATTGATACTCCAACAGTATCATGTACAATGGAATAGATGCATTCAATTGGAATGTCTTCAGTTGGAATTTCTTTCCAACTATGAAAACAAAATGCTCTCAATGTACTTGGATTCCTTCTGTAGTGAAGGCATAAAAGTTATGGGATAAATTTATGAATATCAAACAGAAGATTTTAGGGTCTCATTTTTCTGTATGTAACCTTAATTATCAGGTTTACTAAAGTGTATTACTGATAATGTTTATCAGTTAATTTGAATTTTGGCGATAAATTGGAAAAATTCAGTATTTCTATCTTGAAATTTTTTACTCAAAACCACTTTTTTTTCTTATAAAAATAGTTTATTTCAGGTGGCTGACATAAATTGCTCGGGTTATCTGAAAAATGATAGGTTTCTACGGCTTCTATTAACTAAATTATGCGATCAGCCAAGATCGTAAATTGATGTTTTTTTCCAAAAATAAGCAATTTCAGTACAGCAAAAATGGTAGCTTACCATGAAAAAGTAAATTCTTTTTCGGAATCAACACCATCAAATTAGCTAAAAAACGTGTTTTGTTTCTTGGCACTAAAAAACTGACCAGTGTTATTAGATTCTTATGTACAAACTCACACACATAAAGTAGTCTCTCCGTTCATTTTTCTGTATTGTCCTGGGTATGACGATAAACTACATCCGGCAGCCAGGCCTCTGATCGGAAGATTAGAGGTTTTGAGAAGCGTGGAACCCTCTCTTAATTGCGGTTGTTCCTAGGTCCACTCAGACCCAGGGTAACACCTCTTAGCTATGGGCAAATATTGAACACCCAAACAAAAATCAACAGTACATTTTTATAATAAAATGAGCACGCATACATTTTATATCAAAATGACAATCAATACAACGTTGTGAAAGAATAAAAGTGATGCGATAAATTTATGAATATCAAACAGATTTTAGGGTTTCATATTTTTGATGTCACCTTTATTATTTTTCGGGTTACCTGAAAAATGATGGGTTTCTACAGCTTTTATTAACTAAATTTTGCGATCAGCCAAGATCGTGAATTGATCTTTTTTTTCCCAAAAAATATGCAATTTCAGTACAGAAAAAATGGTAGCTAACCATGAAGAACTAAGATCGTTTTCAGAATTCAGCATCATCAAATTAGCTAAAAAAAACGTGTTTTGTTTCTCGGCACTAAAAATCGTGCTGACCAATGTTATTTGAGTAAAGTTGCGAGATGCGTGAAGTTTCGTGCAGAAAACAGGAAACCTGGTTAGTGACCTTGAAAATACAGGGTGACCCCCCAAAAATGGGAATTTTTGAAGTGCGTATTGCCAGACATGAGCAAGTGGCAACACTGCGAGACAGTGACCTTATTGGATTGTTAAAAAGTCCCCATTTTAGGGGGTCATCCTGATATATATATATATATATATATATATATATATATATATATATATATATTAAGAAATGGACAAAGTCCGACAATTTATTTATTAAAGACATTTTTATGTTTAACGTTCTTTTTTTATAGATACAAGTATTTAAGTAAATGCTCTGTTTATAATAAACAGTATTAAATAACATTTACCGGCCTGAATGTCCGAGAAATTTTCATAGAAAATATTCGTCCTTTGACAGGATTCGAACCTGCATCCTATACGGAACCGTCATTCATTAAGACATTTTATGTTTATACATTCTTTTTATAGATACAAATATTTAAGTAAATGCTCTCTTTATAATAAACAGTATTAAACATTTATAAACAGAGCATTTACTTAAATATTTGTATCTATAAAAAGAATGTACAAACATAAAATGTCTTAAAATGATTGTCGGACTTTGTCCATTTCATAATAGGGTGACCCCAAAATATGGGAATTTTTGAAATGCGTATTGCCAGACATGAGCAAGTGGCAACACTGTAAGACAGTGATCTTGAGCAAGTAAACATTTCGCCATTTAGAATTCGTGATGAAATTCACAGTATCCCAGCAGAGATGTTGCAGCAGTTAATGAGACATCTCAACAGCAGGTTTCAAGAATGCATTCGTACAGGAGGACGACATCTACAAGACGTAATTTTAAAAAAATTAAAATTCCATCATTGTTTCTTAAATGGCATGTTTTAAGGTTTTAATTACTATGAATAAAATATTTTTCTTCCATCACTCTTGGCTTTATTGGATTGTTAAAAAGTTCCCATTTTTGGGGGTCACCCTGTATTTGAGTGCATGCGTAAACATTTCTGAGAGAGAAAGAAAGAAAGAAAAGTGTGAATGCTAACAAGCTTGTGAGTTTTGGGTGTATTTTTTTAGGCGAAGGTGCGTGTTAAATATGTAAACAATGAACACTATTTACATTATTCGGACTATTGTCCTGATCTTTGTCGCCATATTTATTACAACGTTTCGGCCGTTGTACGCTCCGGCCTTCTTCAGGTGGTTGGAATGTCGAACTGAACCCTTTATTTCGCTCACTGAGGTAGACTGTTCTAGTTCCACGTGTCATGTTTAATGAATGTCAGTTATCAAGTTATCTTCTGTTAATTCCCCTCTGAAAGTTCTTCACTTAACCTTAACTCACACTCTTTTGGTCCTGTCACTGGATGTAACTACTGCCTTTATCCACTGTGACAGGTGTCATTGAGGTTGCTGAATCTGAAAATGACCTTACTCTTTCTTGATTAGCTACCGTTTTTGCTGTACAGAAATGCCTCTCTTTTGGAAAAAAAATCAATTTTTCATTTGTTTTCTGTATATTGATCGATGGCAATATTTCTCAAAATAAAATCTGTGTATGAATTTCTGGGTATTATAAAACTAATGTCTTCAGCAACCATTAAGTTTATAATACCCAGAAATTCATACACAGGTGTCCTCAAGGATATTTTGCACAGTGGATAAAGGCGTTAGTTACATCCAGACCCAAAGAGTGTGAGTTCAATACCCGGTTAAGGCGGTGGAGAACTTGGAGAGGGGAATTAACAGGAGATAACTTATAACTGACATCCATTAGACTTGGCACGTGGAACTAGAAAAGTCTACCTTAGTGAGTGAAATAAAGGGTTCAGTTCGACATTCAAGAAACCTGAAGAACCAATAGCTACAACGGCGGAAACGTTGCTATTAAATATAGCGACATTGATGAGGACAATAGTCCGAATAATGTAAATAGTGTACATAATTTCATCTCAGAAATATAGACAGATACTGAATCTTTGTGAAACGTTGTAATAAATATGGCGACAAAGATCAGGACAATAGTCCGAATAATGTAAATAATGTACATAATACCTCATCTCAGAAATATAGACAGATACTGAAAAATAGAAGAAGCCTACAAAAAACTTGTGTTTCTATTACGGACGTTTATTCCTTTTATGTTGACGATATTAAAATAAAATTGAGTCTCTTGAGTATGTCCGTTTTCCAGTTTTTTTGTTTTTTTTGTTTTTTTTTACAGTAAGGTTCAGTCTGTACAAGGCCTGGAAACCACTCAAGGTAGAGGGTTACGTTAGAAGATAACGGTTAACCTTAGCTTTGAACAGATCAAGTTTGTAGTGATCAGGGAATTATCCTCCTGGGAGACTGTCGAGTAGAACTTACTTCTCACTGATGGAATTCGGAGGGAATATAGTCGCTTGCATTATTTACATTATTCGGACTGTTAAACTCATCTTCATTTCCATATTCACAATGTTTCGGCCGTTGTACGCTCCAGCCTTCTTCAGGTGATTGGAATTTTGAACAGAATGCTTTATTTTACGATGAGGATAACAGTCCGAATAATTTAAATACTACAAGTAATCATAATACCTCATCTCAGAGACAGAAAAGACAGATGAATATGGCAAATGAAGATAGGATAACAGTCCCGAATTATTTAAACGTTGTAATGAATAGCTCAATGAATATAGACAGATATTGATCTTATGTTATGATCTGAACATCCGAACGGAAGATAAGGATAACAGTCCGAATAATGATAAGTAATCATAATACCTCATCTCAGAGATCCAATCTCCTGAAGAAGGCCGAAATGTACAACGACCGAAACTTTGTGAATATAATACCTCATCTCAGAGATCTAGAGACCGAAACGTTGTGAATATGGCAGTGAAGATGAGGATAACACCCCGAATAATGTAAATAATGTCTTTAACCCTAATACCTCATCTCAGAGATCCAATCACCTGAAGAAGGTCGGAGTAAAATGCCTGAAACGTTGTGAATAATGAGGATAACAGTCCGAATAATGTAAATAATGGCATAAGTGAATCTCAGAGATATAGAGACCGAAAGTGAATATCAAGAAAGATGAGGGTAACAGTCCGAATAATGTAAATAGCAAAATAACCATAATACCTCATGTAAAGAGATCCAATCAATGAAGAAGGCCGGAAATAAAATATTTGAAACGTTGTGAATATGGCAATGAAGACGAGGATAACAGTCCGAATAATGTAAATAATGCAAATAATCATAATACCTCATATCAGAGATTCAAACACCTGAAGAAGGCCGGAGCGTAAAATGCCTAAAACGTTGTGAATATGGCAGTGAAGATGAGGATAACAGTCCGAATAATGTAAATAATGCAAGTAACCATAATACCTCATCTCAGAGATATAGAGACCGAAACGTTGTGAATATGGCAAGAAAGATGAGGGTAACAGTCCGAATAATGTAAATAATGCAAGTAACCATAATACCTCATCTCAGAGATCCAATCACCTGAAGAAGGCCGGAGCGTAAAATGCCTGAAACGTTGTGAATATGGCAATGAAGATGAGGATAACAGTCCGAATAATGTAAATAATGCAAATAATCATAATACCTCATATCAGAGATTCAATCACCTGAAGAAGGCCGGAGCGTAAAATGCCTGAAACGTTGTGAATATGGCAATGAAGATGAGGATAACAGTCCGAATAATGTAAATAATGCAAGTAATCATAATACCTCATCTCAGAGATCCAATCACCTGAAGAAGGCCGGAGCATAAAATGCCTGAAACGTTGTGAATATGGCAGTGAAGATGAGGATAACAGTCCGAATAATGTAAATAATGCAAATAATCATAATACCTCATCTCAGAGATATAGAGACCGAAACGTTGTGAATATGGCAATGAAGATGAGGATAACAGTCCGAATAATGTAAATAATGCCAGTAACCATAATACCTCATCTCAGAGATCCAATCACCTGTAGAAGGCCCCAGCGTAAAATGCCTGAAACGTTGTAAATATGGCAGTGAAGATGAGTATAACAGTCCGAATAATGTAAATAATGCAAGTAACCATAATACCTCATCTCAGAGATCCAATCACCTGAAGAAAGCCGGAGCGTAAAATGCCTGAAACGTTGTGAATATGGCAGTGAAGATGAGGATAACAGTCCGAATAATGTAAATAATGCCTATAATCATAATACCTCATTTCAGAGATATAAACAGTAATATGAACGGTTTGCTACGATGTAGTTTCATGACAGGTCCTTGCCGTGAAGGTTTGAAATGGCAGGACGACCTGGGAATGTTGTTCGTTCGGGCAATTTCCGTGGTAGTAGCGATAAAGCACCGACAGTCTTGCCACACCTCGCCTGTGAGAGTGATGTCGGATGGTGGTAAATAATTCGTCAGCCACAAAGGATCCGAGACTCTTTTGTGTAGCTCCCGCCTAAATATGACAAAAGTACTCCATTTTTTTTTTTTTTTTTTTTTTTTAGTCCGATCTGGCTCTTGTAAAACTAGAGACTAGAAGGAGGAGTCAGGTACTTCATTATTATCATCATCCTTCGACCTTCCTATGGTTGGTCGGAACACCAATGACAATCCCTTTCCGCACTGTTCGGTCCTGTATCGCTATCCCCAGATATCTAAGTCGAAACCCCGAGTCCCGAGCTATGGTGTCCTTTGTGAGAAGACAATTCCAGAAGGATACTGCAGGAGTAACGATGAGACAATTTCCCTGTCCGCTACAGGAAATTATATATATATATATATATATATATATATATATATATATAATTTAATGTTAGTTAGATCCAATGACAGGATCCAAAGAATGTGAATTCAATACCTAGTTAAGGCGGTGGAGAACTTTGAGTGGGAAATTAACAGGAGATTGACATCCATTAGACGTGGCACGTGTAACAAGAACAGTCTACCATGGTGAGCGAAATAATGGGTTCAGTTCGACATTTCAACCACATGAAGAAGGCCGGAGCGAACAACGGCCGAAACGTTGTTATAAACATGGCGACAAAGATGAGGACAATAGTCCGAATAATGTGAATATATATATATATATATATATATATATATATATATATATATATATATATATATATTTAAAAACAAGGAATGTATTGATTTTAGTCCTAAAGGCCCTTTCAACCAACATCTCATCAGGAGACAATCGTTGGATGAACGAAAAGAATATTAACGACAATGAAGAGCAAAAAGATAGTGGAAACACACTAAAAAACAAACAAGTGTATATATTTGTAACGAGGGGAGGGGAAATAATCGTGTAAATAAATTAGCGAGGGACAGTTAAAATAAAATATCCCCCAACAGATTAAGAGACTTTACAAATTCTTTCTGCCGGCAGAGAGAAGTTTTCCTTAATCCTATGCAGACCGATTCCAAAATCTTCAAATGATTGTTGGAATCGGGTGTATGAATAATTTTAAACCACTCTTTTTTAAACGACTTGGCGCAGGCTATATTCTCAACTAAATGTTGAGCAATAGCCGATTCCATATTCATGGGGGGAAGATAGCATATTTTATCTATCTTACCAAGTCGTATTTTGGAAGGTACATGCTGATTTCCAAATGCAAGGTTGTACGCCCCACATAACCAGCAGCACACTGGCAATTAAACTCATATACTAAATTACTCAATTATATATATATATATATATATATATATATATATATATATATATATATATATATCATCATCATCATCATCATCCGACATCCCTATGGTTGGTTGGAACTCCATTGACAATCATTTTCCACACTGTTCGGTCTTGTATTGCTGTCCCCAGATACCCAATGTCTAACCCTGAGTCTCGAGCTATGGTGTCTGGGAAAGTCAATTTTTGTGAGAAGACAATTCCAGAAGAATACTGTAGGAGTAAAGGCTGAGACAATTTCCCTGCCCCTCCGCAATTAATATTATATATATATATATATATATATATATATATATATATATATATATATATATATATATATATATATCATCCTTCGACATCCCTATGGTTGGTCGGAAGTCCATTGACAATCCCTTTCCACATTGTTCGGTGTCCCCAGATTCCTAAGTCGAACCTTGAGTCCCGATCTATGGTGCCTGGGAAAGTCAAATTTTGTGAGAAGACATTTCCAGAAGGGTCCCGTAGGAGTAAGAATGAGACAATTTCCCCAACCGCTCGGTGGTAATTAATGTATATATATATATATATATATATATATATATATATATATATATATATATATATCATCTTCATCATCATCATCATCCTTCGACATTCCTATAGTTAGTTGGAACTCCATTGACAATCCCTTTCCACACTGTTCGGTCCTGTATTGCTGTCCCCATGTCCCCAGATGCCCAATGTCTAACCCTGAGTCCCAAACTTTCGTGAAAATACACGTCCAGAAGGATGCCATAGGAGTGAGACGATTTCCCTGTTCTCTCGGTGGCAGACAGTAATCGCTTTTGTTTGAGCTTCAGAGAAATTGGTCTCAGTTTTCCGTAAATTGTGTCCAGCGTTGCATGGGATCTCCAACTGATGTTCTGGATTTTTCTAAGTAGATTTGTATAAATTCTATCCAGTTGTCTTTCAAGACGAACAGTTAATGTTCAAGTCGTCATGAAAGTTCTTTCGTAGCTGATACAAAATGTGGGATGCCAACCCTTCATCCGGGAAATGTACGCCAGGTTCTTACTGGAGCGGTACAGAGAGCCGGCCATTTTACCTTTTATATTTTTGCTTCTGAAATGATTTACGTGAACGTGTACGAAACGGGTAAAGATGGTCGAAAAGTCAGCTTCGCGCTGAGTTGGAATGACCGAACCTCTACTTTATGAGTAGGGCTGATGTCGTTGGTAAGTAGGAAAAGTTCAGTCGTCGTTTGATCTAGGAAATTAACATTTTTCAGTGGGAACACGTTTACCGTGTCGTTCTTGAAGCCAAGATGAGAAAGAGAAAGATTCTGTCCTTTCCAGAAGTGTGTGTGTGGGGGGGGGGGTCATAAAATCGCACATGTGACCAGAGAAAATTTTCCGGTTTCTTTTTAACTTGCATCATGGGAAAATGAATTAATCTGTTGGTTTGTTTTATTTTTTCGTTATTATTATTTTATTTATAGGTCTTATTTTATTTTCCCAACAGCTTTCATCAGGGTGGACTGTAATAAAACATTGGGGTCTGCGTTTGAGAATATATTTCAAAGGACTATATGGTAATCCCGGTGGTAAATACATTTGAGTGCAGGTGCGAAAGACTTTCAGAAGGAGAGAAAGGCCTAATCGGGTAGATAGCAGTAAAATGTTTGTGTTTACGTGTGATCATTTTTTATATATATATATATATATATATATATATATATATATATATATATATATATATATATATATCTATATTTCTGAGATTAGGTGTTATGTACAGTATTTACATTAGTCGGACTATTGTCCCTCATTTTGTCGCCATATTTGTCACAACGTTTCGGCCGTTGTACGCTCTGGCCTTCTTCAGGTGGTTGGAATTTCGAACTGAACCCTCAAGGGCACATGGCACAGTGGATAAAGGCGTTGGTTAGATCCAGTGACAGACCCAAAGAGTGTGAGTTCAATACCCGTTTAAGGCAGTGGAGAACTTTCAGAGGGAAAATTAGCAGGAGATAACTGATAACTGACATCCATCAAACATGGCACGTGGAACTAGAACAGTCTACCCCAGTGAGCGAAATAAAGGGTTCAGTTCGAAATTCCAACCACCTGAAGAAGGCCGGAGCGTACAACGGCCGAAACGTTGTGACAAATATGGCGACAAAGATGAGGATAATAGTCCGACTAATGTAAATACTGTATATATATATATATATATATATATATATATATATATACATATATATATAAATATTTAATGACAAACAGACAACTTTAAGGTACCATTATGATAATTTATTTCACCAAAATCCTTTTAAAGGACTCCGGATCATCAGGTAACAATTCCAACAAGGAAATGAAAGGAAAAAATGGGATTAGAAATTGATGGGTAGTGTAATTTAACTATACACACATATATATATATATATATATATATATATATATATAGATAGATAGATAGAGAGAGAGAGAGAGAGAGAGAGAGAGAGAGAGAGAGAAAATAATAATCAGGGTGGGTAGTAATAATTATTTATTTGTACGTTTGTACAAAATCTGGCACAAGGCCAAAAACAGGGCGTTGGGGAAGGACGGTCATCTTCTGTCTTAATTCTAAACTTAGCTAGTCACAGACACGGACCCAAACATACCAACAATATTCCTATCACCAAAACAACACCTTCACTCCTACCTTTCTTACTGCGTCCACCATAATACCTCAAATTCTCTATGAAATCCTAACTAGAGGGTGGGTAGTAATAAATTATTGGAGTTCGAGTTTCAGAATTTATTACAAAGCGAACATACGGTAATGAAGGTGGGGAAAAATAAAATAAAATATTTGGGTGTGGCTGCAAGAAGTTTCAAGAAAGAATATGCAGTAATGATGTAATGGTAATATTCGCCGTTTCCCTATAAGGAAACATTTTACTATTCATTGACCAAGCAGCTAGTACTGCTTTCGGTTGAAATTTATAAGATCTTTCTCTTGAAACACTTTCGAGTCGAGATCAAAGTGTAGTATTTGTTCTTTACATATCTAATGGTATTATAGCCGTTTCCATATAAGGAAACATTCAGTATTCGTTAACCGAGGGGCCAGTGTTTCTATTAAAACAATTTTTCAGTAAAATAGGTTTCTCATGTCCTCTGCTTTTTCCAACATCTTTCTTGATTGGGGGTTTCCTTCCTAACCTTTTGTTTGATATAGTGTGGAATGTCATCATCTTGGTTATACCTTTATTTTCTTATCGGGTTACATGTGCTATGCATTTTAGTAGTTACTACTGTTGGTAGTCCTCAAGTGATGTGGTTTCTGTTATTTGGTACAGTTCTTTGTGATTCTGTAGCGCCAGTCTACAATGTTAAAAGAAGGATGATCTTTGCCAAGACACCTCAGGCTTTAATCGCTCAAAGCCATTTTGGACCATTGTAACAAAGCATTATTAAAATTAACTTTCTTGCGAGAGGCTTTGAAAAGGTGAAAAACTAGGAAAATCAGATGAATAAATTATTTCTTAAAAAGATGTTTAATTGCAATTTTTTTATTTAAAGTATATTGTCTTGTCTTGATCTTAAGATATAAAGATAATAAAAGAACGGGATAGATAGATAGATAGATAGAGAGAGAGAGAGAGAGAGATTGAGAGAGAGAGAGAAAGAGAACTATGAAAATATTGAGATAGATAGATAGATGTGAAAACTCTTAGATAGATAGATAGATAGATAGATAGATAGATAGATAGATAGATAGATAGATAGATAGATGTAAAAACACTTAGAAAGAGAGAAAGATATGAAAATATTGAGATAGATGTGAAAAAGATAGAGAGAGAGAGAAAGAGAGAGAGAGCTATGAAAATATTGAGATAGATAGATAGATAGATAGATAGATAGATAGATAGATAGATAGATAGATAGATATGAAAACTATTAGAGGGATAGATAGATAGATAGATAGATAGATAGATAGATAGATAGATAGATAGATGTGAAAACTATTAGATAGATAGATAGAAAGAGAGAGAGAGAGATATGAAAATATGGAGATAGATAGATAGATAGATGTGAAAACTATTAGATAGATAGATAGATAGATACATAGATAGATAGATAGATAGAAAGAGAGAGATATGAAAATATTGAGATAGATAGATAGATAGATGTAAAAACTATTAGATAGATAGATAGATAGATAGATAGATAGATAGATGTGAAAACTATTAGATAGATAGATAGATAGATAGATAGATAGAAAGAGAGAGAGATATGAAAATATTGAGATAGATAGATAGATAGATAGATAGATAGATAGATAGATAGATGTGAAAACTATCAGATAGATAGATAGATAGAAAGAGAGAGAGATATGAAAATATTGAGATAGATAGATAGATAGATAGATAGATAGATAGATAGATAGATAGATGTGAAAACTATCAGATAGATAGATAGATAGAAAGAGAGAGAGATATGAAAATATTGAGATAGATAGATAGATAGATAGATAGATAGATAGAGTTCTTTGTGATTCTGTAGCGCCAGTCTACAATGTTTAAAGAAGGATTATCTTTGCAAAGACATCCAAGGCTTCAATCACTCAAAGCCATTTGCGGCTATTGTAACAAAGCATTATTAAAATTAACTTTCTTGGGAAATACTTTAAAACTTTTACAAGGTGAAAAAACATAAAGAATCAAATGAAGAAATGATTTCTTTAAATTAATTTGAATTACACATTTTGCAACACATGAATAACTATTATTTAGTTTTTATTTTGTTTTTTTAATGCTGCAAACATTTTTTTCAAATACATGTAACTATATACAATGGCTGTGATGATAATAGCCGTTTCTCTATAAGGAAATATTTTGCCATTCATTGACCGAGCAGGCTGCTTTCTGTTGACATTTCCGAAATCTTTTAAGGAAAATAGGTTTTTCAAGTTCAGTATCTCTTATCCCTCTTTCCGGTATTAATGGGGGTTTCCTTTCTAACCTTTTCTTTTGAAGTCGTGTGGAATGGTAACATTTTGATTATGGCGTTATTTTCTCTTTGAGTTAAATGTGCTATCCATTTTAGTTGTTGCCGCTGTTTGTAGTCCTGAAGTGATGTGGTTTCTGTCATTTGGTACAGTTCTTTGTTTGTGATTCTTCAGCGCTAATCCACAAAGTTCAAAGCAGGGTGATCTTTGCCAAGATCCTCAGGCTTTACTAGCTCAAAGCCTTTTATCACCATTGCTGGGGGGTTTCCTACCTAACCTTTTAATTGAAGTGGTGTGGAACATCAACATCTTGATTGCCATTATATATATATATTTTTTTTGTTATCGAGTTACATGTTTCCATCATCATCATCATCATCATCATCATCATCATCATCATCCTGCGGCCTCAGCCGAGATTGAACTCACTACACCTCTCCAGTATTCCCTATCCGTCATAGCACCTAAAAGATCTTCCTTAGGGATCAATGTGTCTCGTTTTATCCTATCTGAAAAGGTTAACTTGCGTGATCGATTGTCAGATGATGGGTGCCTCCAGAGTACAAATGATGACACAGGTTCATCTGTGACACGTGCACAATGCCCGGCGAACTGGACACTTTTTTTCCAAAGTAAGGTTGATACTCTCGGCAAGTCTCCATATATCATTTCTAGAGTTGGGCGGTTTCGCCATGAGAGATTAAGCACTCTTCTTAAAAGACGTGTATAACATCCATCTAAACGGCGCTGTTGTTTTGCTAAGAGACTCCAAGTTTCAGAGCCATAGAGTAAGATTGGCTCAATAAGTACGCGGAAACGTTGGATTTTGAATTGACGAGCAAGATTGGATTTCCAGATCTTATCCATTTTGTTACAAGCAGTCCATGCTATACCTTTTCTAATGTTGAAGTCTTTCTCAGAGTTCTTGATGTGTGATCCTAGATACTTGTAGTCTTCGACACATTTGAGGATGTTGTCTGAGAGTGTTTTGATCTCATGATTGTTGCGAATGTTAATTGGCATACACTCAGTTTTGGTTTCATTTAGGTGAAGACCTGCACAGTTAGCTGCTGACTCAAGAAGAGAAAGGAGTGCTTGGGCACTAGTGAGGTTGTCGGACAACGTGTTTCCATATAGATGTTACCATATACAATGTTAATGGCAATATTAGCCGTTCGCCTATAAGGAAAATTTGATATTCATTGACCAAGCAGCCAGTACCGTTTTCGGTTGAAATTAATAAAATCTTTCTCTTAAAACATTTTTTGTGGGCAAAACAGGGCCCTCAAGTCCAGTAGCTGTTATCGCTCTCTCTACTATTGATGGGGTGGGTTCCTTCCTAACCTTTTATTTGAAGTGTGGAACGTTAACATCTTGATTATGTCATTATTTTCTCTTTGGGTTACATGTGCTATTCATTTTAGTTGTTGCTGCTGTTGGTAGTCCCGAAGTGATGTGGTTTCTGTTATTTGGTATATTTTTTTTTTTTTTTTTTTAATTATTTCACGCCAAGCAAGTCAGTAGAGCCGATAACATGCTGTGGGTGACTTAGTGTGAAAGAATATAAGAAAAACATTATTAAGGATCGAGAACAATAAAACAACAGCATTTAAGAAGAGAGAAGATAAAGATTGACATTTAATTTTTTGAAGATCAAACATAAGTGGAAAGAAAGAAGCCAGAAGAGAGTACCATAAGCGAGAAATAAGAAACAAGAAACTCTTAGCATAGAATTTTAAAAAAGGGTGATCTTTGCCAAGATCCTCAGGCTCAAAGACGTTTATCACCATTTCTGGGTGTTTCCTACCTAACCTTTTAACTGAAGTGGTGTTGAACAACAACATCTTGATTGCCATTATTTTTTTTTATCGAGTTGCATGTTTGCATATACATATCACTATATACAATGTTAGTGGTAATATTCACCGTTTCCCTATAAGGAAATATTTGGTATTCATTGACCGCGCAGACAGTATTGTTTTCGGTTGAAATTTAATGGGGATTTCTTTCCTAACCTTTAATTTGCGGAATATTAGCATCTTGATTACGTCATTGTTTCCCTTCGTTGGGTTACAGAGGAAACGCTTCAATGTGCATCTGATAGGTTTTTATAAGGACAAAATGCCTTAATCTGTATACGTAGCAATAAAATATTTAAGTACAGTTTTTTTTTTTTGTTTTGTTTACTCTTTTTTTTTTTTTACAGTGAGGTTTGCCCTTTACAAGGCTTGGGAGCCACTCAAGGTAGAGGGTTACAGCTAAATAGACACAGTTTATGCAGATATGCAAGGAAGATAATGGTTAACCCTAGACATGAAAATGGGTAAGATTGTAGTGATCGGGAAAACATCCTCTTGGAAGTCGGTTCCACAGAGAAGTGGTCCGTGGCAAGAAGCTGCTCGAATGGAACTTACTTCTCAGCAAAGAAATATGGGGGGGGGGGATGAAGATGGTTCTTGACAATGGGCGTGGCATGGCGGGTCCTAGCGGTTAAGGTTAGAAACGGTGGAACTATGAAATGTAGTTCGTCAGAGCACTTTCCATGGAATTAACGATAGACCAGCGAAAGACATCCAACATCTCGTATGTGAGAGAGAGAGAGAGAGAGAGAGAGAGAGATTGCAGCATGGAAAATAATTTGTCACCTACAAGGTCGAGGAAACGCATTTCGATTCTATCGGGTCTTCATCATGAAGATTAGGACGGGTAGAACTAAGGAGTGTAGTACATCGGGACACTCACCATAGAAATAGTGTCTATAAGAAAGGGGTTGTAGGGTGTAAAATAATCCGTCACTCACAAGTACATAGAAAGGTCTTCGGACTCTATCGTGACTGGAAAGGGTAGACTGGGCAGCTCTTGCTCATATATGCCAGCACTATTCCATTTTGGAGGATACGCTTGATAACTTACCAAAAAGTGATTAACTGCTAATTGAAGTGGATAGCAGTAATAAAATGTTGTATAAATTTTAATATGTTTTACAGGGATGTTCGCTCTGTACAAGATGCAAAGTAAAGGGTTACCGAGTAAGAAGCATAGTTTATGCTGATATACGCGGAAGATAACGGTTAACCCTAGACTTGAACAGGTTAAGATTGTAGTGTTCGAGGAGCCACATCTAAAGAGTCCAGTTCCACTAAATGAAGAAGCTGCTTGAGTGGAACTTACTTCTCACCAATGAAATACGGAGAGAATGAAGGTAGTTCGTGACAATGTGTGTGTCATGGCGGGTCCTAGCAGTTAAGGGTAGAAACGGTGGAACTATGAAATGTATTTCGTTTGGGCACATTCCATGGAATTAGCGATAGAGCAGCGAAAGACATGTAACATCTCGTATGTGAGAGAGACATGGCAGGATAGTCCGAGGGGTCAGTTAATTACTATAGCCGTAGAGGGAAGCTTTTTTTAGCTTTACGAAGGCATCATTAACTATTTCAGGTCTGTTCTTGTAAAGGTAGAAGATAGCCCGAGGCGTCAGATAGTTACTATAGCCGTACAGAGAAGCAACCATTTTTGACGCTTTCTTTAGCTTTTCAAAGGCACCCTTCAGTGTTTCAGGTCTGATCTTGTAAAGGTTGAGGATAGCCAGAAGAGTCAGGTACTTACTATAGCCGTACAGAGAAGCGACCATTTTTAATGCTTTCTTTAGCTTTTCGAAGGCACCTTTCACTATTTTAGCTCTGATCTTTTAAAGGTAGAGGATAGACCGAGGAGTCAGTTACTTACTATAGCCGTACAGAGAAGCGACCATTTTTAATGCTTTCTTTAGCTTTTCGAAGGCATCTTTCACTATTTTAGGCCTGATCTTGTAAAGGTAGAGGATAGACCGAGGAGTCAGGTACTTACTATAGCCGTACAGAGAAGCGACCATTTTTAATGCTTTCTTTAGCATCTTTCACTATTTTAGGCATGATCTTGTAAAGATACAAGATAGCACGAGGCATACTATTCAGAGAACTACCATTTTAAGGCCTTTATCTTTTCAAAGGCACCTTTCAAAGGGTCTGATCTTGTAAAGGTAGAGGATAGCCCGAGGAGTCAGGTACTTATTATAGCCGTACAGAGAAGCGACAATGTTTAATCCTTTCTTTAGCTTTTTGAATGCACCTTTCACTATTTTAGGTCTTGTAAAGGTAGAGGATAGCCCGAGGAGTCAGGTACTTACTATGGCCGTACAGAGAGGCGACCATTTTTAATGCTTTCTTTAGCTTTTCGAAGGCATCTTTCACAATTTTGATTTGTAAAGGTAGAGGATAGACCGAGAGTCAGATACTTACTATCTTTCATTATTTTAGGTCTTATCTTGTAAAGGTAGAGGATAGCCTGAGGAGTCGGGTAGTTACTATAGTCGTACAGAGAAGCGACCTATACTTTAGCTTTTCGAAGGCATCTTTCATTATTTTAAGGAAGAGGATAGACCGTGGAGTCGGGTACTTACTATACCCGTTAAGGAATCCGACCATTTTCAATGCTTTCTTTAGCTTTTTGAAGACATCTTTCACTATTTGGGGCCTGATCTTGTAAAAGTAGAGGATAGCCCGAGGAGTCAGGTACTTACTATAGCCGTACAAAGAAGCGATCATTTTTAATGTTCTCTTTAGCTTTTCGAAGGCATCTCTTACTATTTTAGGCCTGATCTTGTAAAGGTAGAGGATAGTCTGAGGAGTCAGGTAGTTACTATAGCCGTACAGAGAAGCGACCATTTTTGACGCTTTCTTTAGCTTTTCGGAGGCACCCTTCACTATTTTGGGCCTGATCTTGTAAAGGTAGAAGATAGCACGAGGAGTCAGGTATTTACTATAGCCGTACAGAGAAGGGATCATTTTTAATGCTCTCTTTAACTTTTCGAAGGCATCTTTCACTACTTTAGGCCTAATCTTGTAAAGGTAGAAGATAGCCCGAGGAGTCAGGTAGTTACTATAGCCGTACAGAGAAGCGACCATTTTTGACGCTTTCTTTAGCTTTTCGGAGGCACCCTTCACTATTTTGGGCCTGATCTTGTAAAGGTAGAGGATAGCACGAGGCTTTTCGAAGGCACCCTTCAGGTATTTACTATAGCCGTTCAGAGAAGCGACCATTTTTGACGCTTTCTTTAGCTTTTCGGAGGCACCCTTCACTATTTTGGGCCTGATCTTGTAAAGGTAGAGGATAGCACTAGGAGTCAGATAGTTACTATAGCCGTACAGAGAAGCGACCATTTTTGACGCTTTCTTTAGCTTTTCGGAGGCACCCTTCACTATTTTGGGCCTGATCTTGTAAAGGTAGAGGATAGCACGAGGAGTCAGGTATTTACTATAGCCGTACAGAAAAGCGACCATTTTAATGCTTTCTTTAGCTTTTCGAAGGCACCTTTCACTATTTTAGGTCTGATCTTGTAAAGGTAGAGGATAGCCCGAGGAGTCAGATAGTTACTATAGCCGTACAGAGAAGCGACCATTTTTGACGCTTTCTTTAGCTTTTCGGAGGCACCCTTCACTATTTTGGGCCTGATCTTGTAAAGGTAGATAGATAGCACAGAAAAGGACCAGACTTTCTTTAGATAGGAGGCAATCCTTCACTATATCTTGTACAGGATAGACGAGGAGTCAGATACTTACTATAGCGTACAGAGAATTTTGACGCTTTCTTTAGGTTTTCGGAGGCACCCTTCACTATTTGGGGCCTGATCTTGTAAAGGTAGAGAATAGCACGAGGTGTCAGGTATTTACTATAGCCGTACAGAGAAGCGACCATTTTGACGCTTTCTTTAGCTTTTCGGAGGCACCCTTCACTATTTGGGGCCTGATCTTGTAAAGGTAGAGGATAGCACGAGGAGTCAGGTATTTACTATAGCCGTTCAGAGAAGAGACCATTTTTGACGCTTTCTTTAGCTTTTCGGAGGCACCCTTCACTATTTTGGGCCTGATCTTGTAAAGGTAGAAGATAGCACGAGGTGTCAGGTATTTACTATAGCCGTACAGAAAAGCGACCATTTTTGACGCTTTCTTTAGCTTTTCGGAGGCACCCTTCACTATTTGGGGCCTGATCTTGTAAAGGTAGAGGATAGCACGAGGTGTCAGAGAGTTACTATAGCCGTACAGAGAAGCGACCATTTTGACGCTTTCTTTAGCTTTTCGGAGGCACCCTTCACTATTTTTGGGGCCTGATCTTGTAAAGGTAGAGGATAGCTCGAGGAGTCAGGTATTTACTATAGCCGTTCAGAGAAGCGACCATTTTTGACGCTTTCTTTAGCTTTTCGGAGGCACCCTTCACTATTTTGGGCCTGATCTTGTAAAGGTAGAGGATAGCCCGAGGAGTCAGATAGTTACTATAGCCGTTCAGAGAAGCGACCATTTTTGACGCTTTCTTTAGCTTTTCGGAGGCATCTTTCACTATTTTAGTCCCGATCTTTAAATTTTTAACGTCGGATCGTAAGTATGAGTTCCACTTAACAGAGAAAGCGGTCATTGGGACGGGTGGCATTTGAAAGAGATATTGGTGTGTACGTGTGAGAAGTTAAATCTACATAGGTGTAATCAAGGTGGATAAAAGTAAAAAAAAATATTGGAGTATATGCGTGAATAAGTTATTACAAAGAAAGAAACCAACAATCATAGTGGGTAGTTATTTTTTGTTTTGTTTTTAATTGGAGTGTATGTGCTAAAATTATTTTAATGAAACAAAGCAGTAATCGTGGTCGCCAACAGTAAAGAAATTTATTCTTTTTTAAGTGTGAATAAAGGAAATGGTAATCGACTCGAGTTGTAAGAAAAGATTTTTGGGGTCGTGAATCATAACAGAGATAGATTTATTTTGAAAATAAAGCTAAAAGAAAAGCAAAGAATTTGATTGCGTCGTTTCACAGAACACAAACAAAAACGTATAAAGAACGACAGTACAATAAGCAAGATGTCGATACAATTGAATAATCATTGTCATTTTTAAAGGGTAGGGATAAGATAGGGGTACTGAACCAGAGTATCTTTGTCTAGCACAGTCATGGTACCCTGGCATAGATGAAACTCACTACCCCAGCGATTTGATCTGTTCAACTAACCCGCTCACCAATACACTAGTGGGACACTCTCTTTATTTACGAAATTTAGCTTTAATCTGACCCTCCGCTACGGGGCGTGGGTGGTCGCTAGATATCGAACCCAAATGTTTTGACGGAGACCAAATTGCTAACCTGTCCTACTCTCGACTAGAGAAAGGAAAAGAAAACACGGAGAGTCATAGAGAGGGGAGAAGGTGTCAAAGAGAGAGAAAGAGACATAGATAGAGAAAAAGACATAGAGAGGGAGAGAGAAAGAGATACATATATAGAGAGAAAGAAACATAGAAAGAGAGAGAGAGAGAAAGAGCGAGTGAAAGTAACATAGGGAGAGAGAAGTAGAGACAGAGAATGGGGGATCGTCAGAGCGATATAAAGAAAGAAAGAAAGAAAGAAAGAAAGAAAGAAAGAAAGAAAGAAAGAAAGAAAGAAAAAATAGAGCAGAGTGAGTGAAAGAGAGCAGAGAAAGAGAGCAGAGAAAAAGAAATATATATATACAGTGTAACCCGGATATAAGAGACCCGGATATAAGAGAAACCCGGATATAAGAGAAACCCGGATATAAGAGAGATTTTCTCTGGTCCCAAATTAGAGCCTATGTTAATGTATATAAAATAGACCAAACCCGGATATAAGAGAAACCCGGATATAAGAGACTTCTCCGGTCCCGACAACTCTCTTATATCCGGATTACACTGTATGTATATATATTATAAATTAATTGATTTAAAATATGGTTATTTTCGCTACACAGTTCCAACCATGTTTCAAAAATAGAAGCTAAAAACCCCTAATTTTATTTTTGCAAATAAATTAATATATATATATATATATATATATATATATATAGAGAGAGAGAGAGAGAGATAGAGGGGGGGTGAAGAGAGAAACAGAGAGAAAAACAGAATGAAAGAGAGATAAAGAGAGATGGAGGTGAAAAGAGATAACAAAGAGTGAGAAAGAGACATAGACAGAGAAAGAGAAAGAAAGTGAGAAAACGAAAGAAAAAAGAAAGGAGAGAAAGAGATAAAAAGCGTGAGAAAAGAGAGAGAGGGTGAAAAGACAGAGAGTGAATGAGAGAGAGAGAGAAAGAGAGAGAGAGAGAGAGAGAAAGGAGAGTGTACGTTCAAATCTGGTGCGAAACTCAGTGTTTGATTCTGATCCATGCATAATGTTTGTTTATCTAACGGTCGTAGAATATAAAAACGATCTAAAAATGTTGCGACGAAATGTCACAAATAAAAACTAAACAAGACGATACCATAAAAAATGCATGGACAACGGATTGAGAATAAGCTACCCCAGAGAGATTGTTTTTGTTTTTTTTGTTTTTTTTTCAAATTTCCAGGAAGGTGACCGAATATTATATACGCCACGAGAGGCAAACTGAAGAAGCCCGGAGAGTAAAACGGTCGAAAAAAAACGCAGTGACGATAAACAACAACCACGATGAAAACAACAATTCGAATAAAGCAGTATTGAATAAAAGTAAAACGGACGAAAAATTAGTCTTTAAAATTAAAAATGATAAATAAAAAAAACGTAGAATTAAAAAATTGATAAATATTTGCGTACCCTTCTGAAAAGCAGAGAGAAAAACTGGAAGGAGAAATGATATATATAAATAATATATATATATATATATATATATATTTATTTATTTATAAATTATATATGTATATTTTAAAAGAGAGATAAAAAAAAATACCAGTAAAGAGATTATTAAAAAGAAAAAAAAAAAACAAGAGGAAAATGTAAGATTTGTAAAGTCTCAGATTTTAGAGAAAGAAAGACTGAGAGTTTAATATAGAGAGTGAGAGCATTGACGTCGAAGAAATGCATCGAAGAGAGAGAGGTCGTCGTCTCGAGTAGAGAGAATAAGACTTTGATAGAGAGTGGTATCAATGCGATTTTCTTAGAAAGGGAAGGAACCACTAGGTTTCAATCAAGACGAATATGTAGTGTTGTAATAGAGGGCGATGCGAGGGAGAGAATATTCGAAACGCAGTGTGTTGTAAGGCCTTCGTCTGAGAGAGAAACGCTAAGACGCGTATAGGGAGAGGGAGTGTCACGACACAGTCCTCGCCTGAACTGGCTTACCAGGAAGAAAGATGGAATGGAGTTCGTTTTTCAATACATCGTCGTCATTTCTAACAGTAAAATAGAGAGGCCCGTAAGGGACCTTGGCACCTGGTAGTCGACCCTAAAAGACAGCCACACCCTAAAAAGAGACAAAAAAAAAAAAAAAAAAAGAAAAGAAAGGAATCTGGTGGCTTTTCTGGTCGACATCAAGACTCTGTATATATTCTATATATAGATGTGATATATATATATATATATATATATATATATATATATATATATAAACAAAAAAAAATCCTATCTTTAAAAAAATAACACACTTGACATAAGAGGAATGGGAGATATTTCAACTACCAGGATTTTACTAGTTAGCGCAAATGTGGGATCTATATTTGAAGATGTAAGTTTTATATTTATTTACTTGTCATTTATGAGGAGGTGCTGAAAAGCTTACCACCAGAATCGCTAACCCCAAAATCGGTATTCTGATTTTTGATCATTAAATAAATAAAAAAAAATACTTATATAAATTGAGGAGTTGGTTGCGCCGAGAACTTTTCAGCGTTTCCTCAATTAAAAAAAAAAAAATTTAATTTTTTTTATTTCAAAATTTTAATCTTATTTTTTAACCTTATTTAAAAATAATCATAATAAATAACACTAATTATTTCTTATATTTATTAATTAATTTCTTTAAAAAATTAGAAAATAATTACATAATTATTTTATTTTTATTTATTTTTTTTATTGTCATAAAAAAATCCCCTAAAAAAAACAAAAAAAAATACAAAAAAACTTGAAACTGAAAGTTATCTTCTTACATTTAATTTACAATGTTTATTTATTTAATTTTAAAATTCAGGTTGAATTTAAATTTAATTCAGAGACTGTTGATTTTTAAAAAAATATTTACTAACCGACTTAAACATAAAAAGATTCAAAAAAAGTCAAAACCAAATTCCTTTTCTTTTTCATTTTCTTTATTTTTTTCACCTTTTTCTTTAAAAAATCGATAATTTATTTAATAATTATTTGTTCTTTACATTTTTACCTGAAAAAAAAAATGTTTACAAGTAACATTTATTTATCTGACGAATAATGATAGATTTTTTTTTAATTCTGAATATTGAAAATATTAATAATTTTTTTATGTTATTCATTCTTTCATTTATTTTTTTTAACAATGTTTTTTTTTTTTTAGAAGCGATTTTATTTTTATTTTTTAATTGCAATACTTGGACTTAAATTTATTGAAACCCTGACAAAAAAATCAACGTAAAACAGAACAGAAAGTTATGAAAAAAAATAAAAATAAAACCATTTTTTTTTATGTAAAAAAACATTTATTTGTATAAACAAAACAGTAAACATCTTTTGCTTTTCTTTTCATATACAAGAAACTCTATGCATTGCAAATTAAAATAAATCAATGTGAATATCATGTTAAATTTAATTAATTAATAAATTAATATTTACTGATATTTTTTTAAAGAAATAAATTTATTAAAAATTAGTTTCAAAACACAATAAATTGAAAAAGAAGACCGTCAACAAAATGCCAAAAATATTTTTAGGATTTCAATTTCTTCACTTTTAAAAATAATTAAAAATATTCAAGAACTTCAATCAAAAATGTATATTTATTTTTTTTCTTTTAATTTGTATTCTAGATAATTTTAAAATAATAAAATTATTATTTAAAAAAAATAACTTTTTTGTTAAATATTGCAAACATTGTTTACAATTTATTTTTTGTAACTAAAAAAATGTGTCAGTAGTAATATATGTTTTATTTTATTTTTTTTCGTGTAAAAACAAAAAAAAACTTAATTATTTTTTAATATTTGAAAAATTAAATATTTGTTTACAGACTGAGGATTTCTTTTAGTTTTGTTTGAATTTTTATTTATTTTTATTCTTTTTGCTTTGCAAAATGCTTATTAAAAAAAAACATCATTGCAAAATGAATATTTATTTTTTTTTGTTTGTAATTAAAAAGTCTTTAGATTAATTAAATTATTTTATTTACACTTCATAGTTAAAACGTTTTTAAATCATTATTTCGGAAAATATAATCATTTAAAATGTTTAAAAAGTTAAAACCTTGGTAATATTTGCAATATGAGGTCAGGCAAAAACAATCATTGTTATTTTGTATATTTCCTTGAAGAAAGATGGTGTCCCAGAAATAACGTTCCGTGTTTATTTCTTGTTAATGTTTGATGTGTAATAATGTCTAACAGGGAATGTAATATCATTTTTTTTTTTTCAAAGCATAGTTCTTTTAAGGAATAGAAAGATAATTTAATAATCTTTCTAATTATTTTTCTTTTCTTTTGATCCCAGATCGAAATATTTAACCATAAAAAAAAATAAAAAAAAACCGGTGCAAATTCTGTTTTCATCATCATAATAAAATGTCCCAGAAATTAAGTACTGAACTGTCATATCCTTTTTTTTGTTGCTTAAAAGGTCATAAGTACAATTATCTTCTTATTAAAATGTCGCAGTCTTAAAAAAATCGAACATTTTTCAAGTAATATCGATTTTTTTTTAAATTTATATATATATTTTTATAAGGTTTTATTTTTAGTGTAATAATCGAATGAACTTTGCATAGACTTCACTTTTGAAATGGGGTTTATTTTTTTAAATTGTATTTATTTAAAATAGAAATAAAAGAAAATAAGGAAAATTTGTTGCTTTTTTTTTTTTCCTACAATCGAAACAGCTTAAAACTTTTGACATCACTAAATTTATTTTTTTAATTGCTTTTTTTTTTAAATTCAGAACTCAAATCAATGCAGGTGTCCGTTTTTAAAATTTGCAATAAAAGACATGTTTCAGTTTCACGTAGGAAAGAATTCTTTTGTATCTCTTGTAAAATAAAAAACAAAACAAAAAAAACACAAATTAAGCATCGAATCTTTACCTATTTACTTTAAAATATATCTTCAAACAGTTTTAAATTTTATTCATAATTTTAAAAAAAATTCGTATGTCTTTTAAAATGAAAACATAACTACATGCCTACAAGATCAAGGATAAACCGTTTACTTCTTCTTCTTAACAGAACTACTAATTTTTCCTTGATAAATATTTACCAGTTGATGGCTTTATTTAATTTAATAGTTAGAAACCAGGCCGATTTTTTTTATTTTTATTTTCTTGAAGATGAAGGAATTGAAATATAGACGTCCATATTTTATTTATTTTCATATGAACTTTTAAGACTTCCAGATATTAAAATGGATCATTCATTTATCTTCTAATATTTAAAAAGAAAAAACATAGAAACCATTACGTAGGCTTCCTTTTGGTTTGGTCTTTCTCTCTGTACCTTGGGTTCATAGCAGAAATAGATACGAAACCAAGTCAATATAAATAAGTCTATTTCTTATATATATATATATATATATATATATATATATATATATATATATACACACACTTTACTACTACTTCTACTACTAAGACAAAAGACATTTTTGATTATGTTACAATACATAGTTACAAAGTATTTTTTCTTACAGAACTACTTTCCATAAACCATTTTTTACATATCTATTTCATGGGTGTGTTTCTGTTTTCAAACTACATTTCATGCATGCAGTTGAAATAATATTCCTCCTGCACGTTGTAAGTTCGTTCATACACATTTGATGTATATCGCCAGCTATTCTACAGAGTGTGGTACAAGGCCAAAATGAGTTTCAGAACAGGTGAGAGAACCTGTCCACATGTGAAATTCAAACTCTCTCTTTTTTTTTTTTTTTTTTTTTTTGTTACAAAAAATCGAAGATCAACCGCTGATATCTCACCCACAAGGCAGATCTCTCTGTCTCTTATTTTATATCCGAGAGAGATAGAAAGAGAGAGACTGGAGGTATAGAGGTATATAGGCTCTCTCTCTAGTCTATACCTCCAGCCAGTCTCTCTCTCTTTCTATACGTCTATAATAGAGACGAATAGGGGTACAGATAGAACATCTTCCCTCATACATAACTCTATATATCTGTCACTATACATCTCTGTATATGTCTATCTCTCTCTTGAGTCTCTTCTCATAATAAAACAGCTTTTTTTACATCCGTCCATTCATCCATTTTTTCCTTCCTTCCTTCGTATGGACATTTATGGTCTTTTTTGGGGGGTAATAATAATAATATAATTCGGTGTCCAAAAATAATTTGTTGCTTCTGGAAGGAATAGTGTAACAACATGCATCGATTGTGACACTGTTCGATTTTGAAGTGGGGTGATGTCTAAGTTTTTACAGTTACACAGAGACCTATGTAAATCTATTTTGCTTTTTTGTCGAGGAGGAGTGATTTTGGGGAACGTCTTCACGACTTGGTGCGTATTTGCAATTACACGTCAGGAAACATTTTTGATTGCATCGCCTCATCATTTAGTCTTCATCATACTGCGAAATGATCCATTTCCTTTTTCCTTAAGTTCATAGTTTCATATAGAATACTGCGTCAGTGATGTCTCTAGTATCAGGGTGGTGTAGTAATAATTAAAATTAATTTCAGTTAATAAATAATAAATAAAACTAAAAGTAAAACTAAAAATCTTTCAAGGTGTGGCAATTTTAGTATACAATTTGTAACGTTTTTTTTTGTATTTTTTCGTTATGAGTGCTGAAAAGATATCTACCTAATCAAGAAGCCATTCAAAAAACAGAAAAAAAATAAAAGCATATGATGTCTTCGGTCAGATTTTTGAGTGATTCGGTAACATACACACACACACACACACACACCTTCCTACATTCGCACGCATAATCAAAAAGCCTGGACATAAATTATTATTACCTTAAAAATAAACGTAAATGGTGTACTATACATTTCAATATCATAATCTGAATCGATATATTTTCCCACTTTCTCAATGTAATTAATAACTTGTTTGGTACGATTCTTCTATGTGCCGTGTCCCTTCAGGACGTGGTCGATCATGTCTCTCCACAATTTTCTTGTAAAGTTTATCTTTTTTGCTATCTCTCCTAAATCTGTTTTCTGCCAACCATATACACAAGACAAGAAGCTAGTTGGGTAGGTGTATACGTCGATTTCCTCTGTTCCTTTTGACTCCAAGTTGTGAGTGTCACATTCTACAAGCCCTCGCTCCTCATTATGTGCTCTAGAAATTTCAAATGTTTTTTTCTAGTGCTACGTATAACTGTCCTTTTTGTTTCCATTTTCTCTAAAAACGTCGTTGTTCACGTGTTCAGTCTATGGTATTCTCAGCATCCTTCTGTAGAACTACATTTCTGTTGCCTCAAGTTCACTGGCATCTAGGAGGACCGATATTAAGAGAAAATCATAAAAAACATTTGTATGTATAAAAAAAAGGAAAGTTTTCGCCAATTTCAAGAAAAATGAAATAACTTACACTACAGTTTAAGAGTACAAACCACACACACACACACACACACACACACATAAAAAGGACATTTATATTTACGCTCTATCCTTGATACTGAGCACTTTTAACCTAAACACACTCACACATATACACACACCACATACATACACACATATCTATATCTCTCTCTATATATATATATATACACACACCACATTACCACATACATACATACACGCACATATATATATATACCACATACATACACACACACATATATACCACATACACACACATATATACCACATATATACACACACACATACCACATACATATACCACATACACACACACATATACACACACACACACACACACATAAAAAGGACATTTATTTACGCTCTATCCTTGATACTGAGCACTTTTAACCTTCACACACTCACACATATACACACACCACATACATACACACAGACATATCTATCTATCTATCTATATATATATATATATATATATATATATATACACATTATTATATATATAATACCACATACATACATACACACACACATATATATACCACATATATACACACACACATACCACATACACACATATACACACCACATACACACACACACATATACACACCACACACACACATGCACATATTTTTTAAACTTATATTTATTTACCAAATGATATAATTTCTCATTGTCACCAAGATTGGTTGCTAAAATAAAATCTCATGTAAATAAATACAAAAAAAAAAGGATTTTCTTTTTCTTTTTGAAAAGACCTTCTTGCTGTTGGTGTGAATTTGTCATTATCATCACCACAAGGAAGAAAACTGTAGAATGTATTGTAGAGACTGTCTGTAGAGTGTTGTAGACTGATCGTAAACGGGCATCTACAAAGGTGGGGGTAGACTTTCCCGGTTGTATTGTCTCTCTACTCAGTCGAACCAACTGTATTTTATGCAAATATTTTGGTAAAAAAGATGAGTACCGAATATTTAAGAAAGAAATCCCACTATTGATTCTTGTATGTGCATTTTATAATTTAAAAAAAAATATTCTGAAGGTTTGTAGTAATTAAATGTAATTTAATTAGTACACATAGTAATTAGTAGTGTGTTAGTGTATATTTGAAAAACAAGCACTGCATTACGCAAAGAGTCAACACAATAAAATACGGTTATTAATTTGGATATTTTTTTTTTACAAATCCACACTGCGACATGTGATATACATAGTGTAGTTAGTATCCACAATGTAATTTTTTTAATAATTTATGTATCCGTTTTCTTTCATTATGTACCAAATTATTTTATCTACGCTACAGTACCAGTAGTTATTTCCGTCTGTTTCATATATTTTTTTTGTTTTTACACAGTGCAGACATTGACAATATACAATTCAATTTCAATGTAAAAAAATCTGTAATTTTATCAACTGTAATAATCAACAGGCCGCAATTTTTATATGCAAAATTAAATTTAAGTGAACCTTACACACGCAGGGGAAACCCTGAAAAAAATATTTAAAAAAAAAAATTAACATTTTAAAATGCGTACACTTGTTTTTTTTAGCATATACAGTGTATGTGTGCACATGTATCGTGATTAAAAAATATTCATTTCCATATCTAGGCAATAGACATAAAATGAAAAAGACAAGTGTGTATTTGAGTTTTATTAATAATTTCTATTGTAACGTGTGTAGTGTTGTAGTGTGTATTTATGTGTGGATCTCACAGGTACAGTAATTGACATAGTTGTGTATTTTTGTGTGTGTATGTGATTATGTGTAAGTATTATTGTATTATTCAATTGTGTCTGGGAACAAGTGTTGTGTGTATGTGTGTGTAACGTTGTTTTGGAATTATGTGTGAACTCTTTTTAACTTGTGTATGTTTGTAAACTAATGTTGTGTTTAAAAACAATTTGAAATGTTTTCTGTGAGATTCTTTTGAAATTGAAACAGAAAATGACACTTTTTACTGTTTTTTTTTTTTTTTTTTTTTAAGATGCCAAGTTCCCTGGTGACCCATATAGATATCGATCTATCATAAATTAAATTTCTGTTTGCGTCAAAAAAAAAAAAAAAAAAAATAAATAGAAGGAACAAGTGATTTTGGGGAGTAGGGAAAAAAAAGATGTAGATTTCACTCTCAACAAGTTTTAAAAAATTTGCAAATCATTTATTTTATTTTTCTCGCCGTTTTTTTTTTATTAGTTAAAAATAGTTAATGGGCCCCAACCCTTTTTTTTTTTTTTTTTTTTTGCATTCACACACACACACAGACACACATACACACACATATGTATAGAACAACGACTCCCATACACGTGAACGACTCTCCATCTTTGTCAAAGTGTCTATTGCGTTAAACATCTATCGGTCAAAAAGTGGGGGATCAAATTTTAATGCCATGCGTGTGTAAAATTAATCCCCCAATTAATGACCGTAGTATGTAGGTGCGTGGAGGTCTCCATCTTTTAAAGTCACAAAATCGTGGTTCCGTAGTCACTGAGATGGTGACCTTTTTGTTTCTGTCGATTTTTAAACAAATACATTTTCTGCTTATTATTCATTAGTAAAAAAAGTGTCGATCTGTCGTCGTCATTTTAATTCTTTCAGTCACTTTTTGTTTGAACCACCTACTTTTTTTTTTTTTTTTTTTTTTTTACCAGTTGCCACTAAGAAAAATGCAAGACATCGCTTCGTTTTTTTTTCTTTGTTCAGCCTCATATTGCAAGCCGTACATAGTTAAAATAAATAAATAAATAAACAATAAAAAAACATTGTACATTTTTTTTTAAATTTTAAGTTTTAAAAAAAAAGAAACCTTTTTAAAGTAACCACTAAAGAAAAGCAAGAAAAATAAGGTAAAAAAAATGAAGACTATTACTTGCGTACACTATACAGTACGTTTTACGATAAGATGGTCACGTGACATAATTCATATGCCGTCCTACTTGTGTACTTTAGTTGTAGACAATCCTTTTTTTTTATTTTTCCTGAGATTATTTATTTATTTTTATTAATCATTTCACCCCAAGCAAGGTGACAATGCCACTAAGAAGTAAGGGTGCTAGTGGGATTGAAAAACTTTAGAAGGAACCGGAAATCCAATCCTAAACCGGAAACAAGGCGGTAAACCTCTACTCCTGTTCAAAAGACAGGCAAGGAGTACCATTTTTAGCAATAGATAAACAAATACTGATGGCAAGTGTTTCATAAAAGAAAAGCATATTATCACAAAAGAAAATATTTTACAATCGTTACTTTTTAAAATATATATATATATGTTAATTATTTTCATATTTATTCCTTTATTTAATTTTTTTTTTCATCTCAAGCAAGGCAACAAAGCCACTAACATGCAGGGATGTTACTGAGTAAGAAAGAATATAATAAAATCCTTATTAAGAACAATAAAAGAACAGAATTTAAGAAGACAGAAGATAATGTTTGACATTCCAATTAAATTTTTTGAAGATCAAACTTGACTGGAAAGCATGAAGACAAAAAATGTTCCATAAGTAAGTGTGAGAAAAGAAACATAGTTAGAATTTACAGAAACATCTAGTCATTTTTACTGTAAAATGATGAGATTTTGCCATCAGTCTAGTACTGTGCTTAAATTCATAAAGAGGCTCATCAGAACAATTACCATGAAAATGTTTATAGAAAAGGCTGAGCGAAGCTACATTACAATTTTTCTTTTTCTTTTTCTTTTGTAGTAAAGAAATATTTTCACTTATTTTTTAAATTTCAAAAAGAACGTGGTGCACAATTTATTATTTTTATTCCTAAATAGAAAATAACTTAAATGTATGAATACTGAAATAGACTAGTCCAATCATAAAAAAAAAACAAAAAAAAAAATAGGGAAAATTTTGTGGGGAAATAAATTTTATTGATTAGCATTGTTTAGAGCTTCCTTAGAACATGACAGTTGTCAGGATAAAATAAATATTGATTTATTGTCGATTTATAATCCGGATTCCTATTTATAATATCGATACAGTGTCAAATTGACCCCCTGACTTTTACAGAGTTGTTCAACTTAGGCTAAGTAAGCTGTTATTCACAAATGAATTTGAAAATGTGCTAACATTATTACCAAAATATTTTTTTACTTTTTTGAATTTTTAAAACTTTTTGAATGTTTTATTTATTTTTTTGTTTTTGAAGTATGTTGGTAAGTCAAAAATTATCCAAAATTTTGCCAAAACATATCTTTAGGTTTGTCATATTGCCTTCTGCTCATGCGTGCTTATAGTTGGTACTATTGTGGTCACGTGATTTAAGTCTGAGTTTGATCGCACCACTTTCTCTTGATGCTCTTACAGTGTAAACATGGCCACTCCACTGGCAGTGTCCACAAAAAAAAAAATGAACAAAGAGCAAGAGAAATAAGATTAAAGAAATACTAGCTACTGACTATGCTTGACGTTGCTTAACTTTCTTCAACACGATGTGGCCATAAGTTGTTTGATTTCATATTACACTGTCATCTGTGATGTAGGAGACAGCTAGGATGGTTTTGTAGCATCTCGTTTCTAATACTTAAATTCTTTGCTATAAATTTGGCTGCTAATACCCATGATTTGCAGACGTACAGAAAGATTGAGAAAAAAACCAATTCATGCAACAATCTGATCTTTGATTTCAGGCAGATGTTCTTTTCTTTGCAGATGTGTTTTAGTTTTGTAACAGCTGGCAATGTTTTTACTGCTCTTGAATTAATTTCTGTCCCACAGCCCATGAAAGAAATCGTAGTTAGAAATTAATAATCATTGACAATGCTGCATCAAAGAAATTTTAATAAAATTCAAAGCACTTGTTTATCTCGCTGTTAATGAAAAAAAAACAAAAAAAACTGTCAACAAGTAGGACGACTAATTCTTAGATTTATAAATAAAAAAAAAAAGAAGTTAATAGAAAGATCTGCATAGATAAACAATTAAATTAAGTTAAGGAATGTTGAGCCTGTCATTACCTCAATGGGTTACCACTTGATGGTGATGTAATGGATAATGGCTTGGAAATGGTTTTTTGGAGAGCTGAGTTCCAATTCCAGTTGTGTCCATTATCTTCGCTTATGTGCAAATACCCTTGGGAATGGTATGAATTCACCTCTTCGCCCCCCCCCCAGCTATTGGTTAATTCAGTGTTTCTCAACCTTTTTAAGCAATGGCACACCTAGGAGTAAATGACAATATCACAATACAGCAAAACTTTTAAAGGGTATGCATAGCTTTTTTTAAAAAAAATACATGCATACAAATTTAAACTTTATTTCAATGTTTCTATTTGACTATTTCTGACTATAAATGGAAAAAAAAAACAATTGTCGAGCAAGTAGAACGAATAATACTTAGATTTATAAATAAAGAACAATAAAAAAAGATCTGCGTAGATGAGCAATTAAGTTAAGCAATGTTGAACCCATTCAGTACCTCAATGGGTTACCACTTCATGGTGATGTAATGGAAAATGTTTTGGAATTGATAATCGGAGAGTTGAGTTCCAATTCTTGTTGTGTTTGGTATATTCACTTACATGCAAATTTTTTTGTTGATTTTCTTCCCGTGTGAGTTTCTCATCTTCGTCACCAATTTTGTTGTGCATTCCGAGATGAAATCCGGTCTCCAATGAATGACAAACGCAGGAATGAAATATAGCAAATAAATGTATTGACGTAATAATACAATTGGTAATACGGTTAGTAGATCCAGAAATGCGGTTAGTAGCAATAATAATATATATACAGTCTGGGAAATTCAGTAATGACTTCCTTCTGAATCTACGTGCTCGCAACTGTGACTCCTACAAAGCGGTTACCTCACTGTATCAGTGTATCTCTCTCTCTGTTACTCACTGGCAGCAGTACAAGTACACATTGGTTGAGTTCACTTGTATGAAAAAGGGGTGGACCCCTTAACAATAACGGTTCAGGATTGTTAATCTGAGAGCCGAATTCTAGTTGCCGATTGGTCCTTACATTCACTTACATGCAACATGGGTTTCTGTTTGAGAATACCACGTATTGTAAACTTGGATGTGATCGTTGTGTAATGGATAAAGGAATGGATAAGGACACAGAATTGTTAATCGGAGATCCAAGATCCGAGATCCAAGATTCAAGCTCAGTTGGGTTTGTTACATTTACTCATGTGCAAATACCCTTGGGAATGGTATGAATCCAACTCTTCTCCCACAAGCTATTGGTTAATTAAGTGATTCTCAACCTTTTTAAGCAATGGCACACCTCATCATCATCATCTTGCGGCCTCAGCTGAGATTGAACTCACTACACCTTTCCAGTATTCCTTATCTGTCATAGCTAATACTTTGATTGGTGTAGTTCGTAATCTTGTCAAATAGCTGAATTCTTGATGCTTTGCTAGGGCTATCAAGGGTGTTTTTATCGTGACACCATCACTAAATGGATTGCCAACCAAGGCTCAGATAGACTCCATTCACCCTCCGCAGGTTTTGAATTCAGAGTTTTCCTTCTCCTTCTCCTAGACCAGTTGCCATCCAAGGCTATAGAACCCAGTCTGTCCTGCTATTTACCCATAGCTGGAGGGAGAAGAGGATTCACACCTTTCCCAAGGGTATTAGCATGTAAGTGAATGTAATGGATTCAACTGGAACTCTAACTCGGCTCTGTGATTTGAATCAATCCAAGCCGCTATCCATTACTCCACCGTGCCTCCTATGGCACACCTAGGAGCAAATGAAGATATCACAACACATCAAAAATTTTAAGGGGTATGCATTTAAATGTTATGAAATAAAACCATAGATTTAAAAAAAAAAAAAAAAATACACACGCACGAATACGAACTTACTTCATTCCAATGTTTCTATCTGACTATTTGTGCAGTTGTGCCTGTTTTTTTTTCGCTATTTCTTCCATATTTTGTGGCACACTTAAGAAGATCATGTAGCACACTAGTTGGCCATGGCACAGTGATTGAGGATCACAGGGTTATAACTTGTAAGACTAGTATCACTAAATCACTATTATCTGCAAAATAAAACTTGCATACAAAATATTTAGATTTCAGTATTAAGGTGTTGATATGCCATTAAACCAAACCAAACTGTTCCTCCTCTCAGAGGTGGTTTTTTTTTATTTTTGAAGTTACCCTCTTGTAGCCTTTGTTTACAGGGGCAGGACCTATAAACCAGCAGGTTGGTTTGAGTTCAGTGTTTCCTTCTCCTAGACTGGTTGCCACCCAAGGTTATAGGACCCAGTCAGTTCTGCTAGTGTACCCATAGCTTCAAATTAATCCTTACGTGCAACATTTGGATTAAATTTATATAGATGAAAACTGATCTTATTCATATAAAAATAGTATTTACCTGTTACCTTCCAACGAGGTGGGATGTTGCCCAAGGCTGTTTTTTTTTTTTTTTTATGTGGGGTGTTCCAAGCCCGTAGGGTTGAGCAAAAATTCCCTGTAAACACCATACACATAGGGTTGGGTAGCTGTCTACCTCTCCAGACAAGACTCTGCTCTTCAGCATAGCCTGGGTTCCTCTTTGCCTCCAGGCAGAAAAGTCAACAAATAGTGTTTGCAAATCCAGAGGTTTGACAAACAGACAAAAAATAAAAAAAAAACTCATGTAAAAACATAACCAATAAAATACTAAAATTATCTAAATACTAGTCTTATCATGTGAAAATTTCACAGTTTTCGTATTTTAATATTCTGATTACTCTTAATTATTATGTTGAGTAAGCTCATGCTGAGTTCTATGACAATAAAATACCCATAGAAATTCACCTATCTCATCGTTAAATATTTGAGCTTAACAATTTTAGCAAAATATTACAATAACAATCACAAATATGAATGCTGGATGCTATTTTAAGAAGTAAGGGGGTACAAATGAAAAGAGTTGAAATTTACAACTTATTCAGTTTTAATGAAACAGCCATAAACACACTTTTATCTTCCCTTTCTTTCTTTCATTTTCACACTGAAACCAAGTAGCGTTTTTGATACCAAATTTTCTGGCTTACATGACACACTTTTTTTTCCTAAAAAATACCCTGAAAAATGTGTGTGCACCTTCCAAGATAAATTTAAGGTGAAACCCATGCTCAAGTAAGCTTGGACAGTAACCTAATTGGCTTGACTGATAGGGACGTAAATTTGCATGTTGAATCATTATACTATAATGTTAGCTATCTATCCAATTCAGCCTTTATATGGTGTAACCACAGTACTTAGCAGTTATAAATAGTTCCAAGACTATAAACCTTCCTGGAGCCGAGCCACAAACTTAAACATGCTCTATTTACTAGCAGCAGCAGGAGCCTTTCTGCTCTTGACTAGTATATCATTGCCATACAAACAAAATCGAAAGAGTGATTAATGTAAACAATACGTGGTGCCAGTATGTGAGGGATGCATGGTGAATGTGTTGTTGGATGAGAATGACTTTTTTTTTTTTTTCTTAGAAATTTCTTTCCAATATTAGGGTGTGTCTTCCAAGCCAGAAAATACAATATGTCTTTTGTCTTTCTACAAGAACAAAATGGGATAGTCTATTATTTATGAAATATTGGTATGGTGTAATGATCATGTGGACTAACGACGGGCAGGAAAAACTCAATTATTATATGATGTTTTAATTAAAACGATTCACTTTTCCATATAACTTGATTCAGTTCAATAATGATAAATTTTTAGTTAATGCATTATGCAGAGTTGTCATTTTTGTTGGCGATTTGACTTTTAAGTTGATTTTGAGAACCATAACAGGTGGGCACTGTTAATCAAAAAGTTAACTTCATTAACTGTCAATTCGTTAACTAAAAAATTAACTTTGTTAACCGGAGATCAGTTAGCTCTTTTTAAAAATTGAACAGAAGTTATCGATAAACCATTAACATTAAGTCCTGAGCTTGTTTCTGCTGAGGTCTAGTGGCAATGGCAGTTTTAACTTTGATGACATCAACAGATTCAAGTTCTTGAGATGACATGATGACATTCAAAATTGGCTTGGGAGTTGAATCCTTGGTGAAAATGTTAACCCTGTTAATTAAAGTGATTAACAGATTAATGGTTTGGTGCCCAGCTTTGGTATTATGTTAGTCACGAGGTATTTATAGCAGAAAAAGGGATGAAGGAGTTGTGTTATATCATATTGTGATAGTTTTCTTCTATGTACTGTATCCCTTCAGAATGTGAGCGATCATGGCTCTCCACAACTTCCTGCTCTTTTGTAGCTCTTAATAATGTTTGTCCTTCTGCTAGTCTCTGCTCTGCCAATGATTTACACAAGTTCATTTGGTTATTCGTTGCTTTCCTCTGCTTTCAGTCTGTTTTGAACATCTCGAAAGCTTCCGACAGGATTTGGCAGTCAGGTCTTCTTCACAAGTTGAAAAGTTATGGTGTCTCCAGACAAGTTTTTGGATAGATCCAGTCTTTATCAAATTGTGAAATGAAAGTTATCCTGAACTGCCACTCTTCTTCTTTTTCGTACTAATGCCGATGTCCTCCCCACCCCCAGGCTAAACGACCTTCCCCGATGGTACTGGCTCTCAACTTGGTATCTATACTGATGACACAACCATTTACTCCTGGCTCAATAGTAAGTCTGATCATATCAATAAGCTTAAATTAGCAGCTGATGTCAAAAACAATCATCAATATGAGGTTAACTGGGGCAAAGAATGGCTTGTTAATTTTAACGCCCCCAGAATTCAACTGCTCTCCCTTAATCATCTGGGGGACACCTTTCTGCTTTCCATTAGCATGGCTAATGCTAACCCCCAGGAAAGTGACTCATTGCACTTTTTGGGGTTAACTTTTTTGGCTGACATGAAGTGGAAAGACTATATTGAATCCATTCCAAGGTCAGCTTTTAAGAAAGTTGGTTCACTGCTTCATGGCAGACAATTTTTCTCTCCAGAATCTCTTTTGTAGCTACCATTCTTTCATAGCTGTCATTCTTACATGCTTAGACTATTGCTGCCACATATGATCTGGTGCACCTGCTATACATTTAGAGATCCTTGATAAAATCCAACCAGGAATCTGCAATATTATTGGTCCTGACCAAGCATCACAGCTTCAGTCACTTTCCTACCAGCATAAAGTTGCTTTCCTGTACCTTTTCTATAAATACTTTCATGGTAATTGTTTAGATGAGTTCTTTGGTATGGTATTTGTATTCATATTGTAAATACTCATTGGGGCTAGTTTTTAAATTGCTGTTTTATTCCCCTAAACAGACAATGAATTGTACATATGGGGACTAGTTATGATTTTCATAGAGACAATGAGGTATTATGGTGAATGTAGTAAGAAAGGTAAGTAAGAATGCGTTGTTTTGGTGTAAAGAATATTGCTGTATGTTTGGGTCAGTGATTGTGGCTAACTAAGTTTAACGTTAAGAGAGATGAAGACCGTCCTTTCTCTCATTCCCCATTCTGGCCTTGTGCCACATTTTGTAAATAAATTACAAATAAATATCACTCTTCACTATGGTACCTAGATTTGATAAATTTAAGCATGGTCCTAGACTGGCAACACGGTCACATCAATTTACAGTTGAGTTCGCTAAATGTAATTCCAAGTTCTATGCTAGCAGTTTCTTTTTTCACACTTCTGACCTGTTGAACTCTCTTTTGGCTCCATGCTTTCCAAAAATTTAAATGCAATGTCAATCATTATTACTCTTCTTTTGGTCTTGCTTCTTAGTAATGTTTCTGTTTTCTAATTCTTCCACACCATTAGATTTATTTACATTCACTGGAATGTAAATGTGTCCACAAAGTAAGGAATCAGTTTATACATTGCTTGTAACATAAAATTGATATCCACTTTATATCCACATTAGAATATCTTGTTTGTTTATCAAATTCTGATTAGGAATGATTCCACCTCTGTACCTCCCAGCTATGGGTTAATTAGTAAGCCTTGTATCACTAAACCATTATTATCTCAAAAATAACATATCTTACTGTTATGGGAACTTACCTATAATGATAATGGACTCTTCCTGACACTATAAATACTGCACCTCTCAAGAGGTATAATGAATGAATGGTGTAACGAGTCGAAACAATATTAGTTCACTCTAAACTTGACGGACAGTCATTACTAGCACCTTCAACTTCTTGTACTGTATTTCTGTTGTAATATATCTTTGTTATTCTACTCTTGTGTTCCTGTTGTTCTTCCTTGGTTCTAACCTTGGACCATAACTGTGGTGCGAGGATATTGGACCATAACACTTACAATCTATAAATATTTTCTGGTTTTAAATAAATGGCAAAAGGTTATTAAGCTGTAGAAAATGAAGTGGTCATAAAAAACAGAACAAATATCTGTTCAATAAAATCGCCATCAGCTTCAATTACGGCCTGATGCGACTTCTGAAATGATTACATGCATTGATCAGGTGTTCTTTATTCATGTTGGCCATAACACCCCCTATAGTTGCCTTCAGCTAATCTTCTGTATTGTGGGCAGGCTTGTTGCTCTCCTTTTCAACAAGGTCCTGTAGGTTTTAAATCGGACGGGTTAGAGGGTAAAATGATTGTGATAGTGCTTGGCTTTGTTTGGCAAGCACTTTGACTTGTTCGCATGGTTCTTCCAGCTGCTATTGGACATGGACTGCTCTCTCCTCATAAAATAGGATTTGTATCTATTGTCTTCGTGCACCACACATCTGTTGACTCCAACACATCTCTGTTACATTGTAAATCTCATTTTTTACTTATTTTATTTTGCTGACTTGCAATTTTTGAACTTTTTAGATATTCAGATAAGCTTTAATCTTATCTCCATTAGGTCATCGTGGATTTCTAAAGTCCAAATTTAATCTTCTTTCTTATTTCAATACCTACCACATCTACAAAAAAAACGACACATGGCACAGTGGATAAAGGTGTTGGTTAGATCCAGTGACAGGACCCAAAGAGTGTGAGTTCAATACCCGGTTAAGGCAGTGGAGAACTTTCAGAGGGAAATTAACAGGAGATAACTGATAACTGACATCCATTAAAGCATGGCACGTGGAACTAGAACAGTCTACCCCAATGAGTGAAATAAAGGATTAAGTTCAACATTCCAACCACCTGAAGAAGGACGGAGTGTACAACGGTCTAAACATTGTAATAAATAAACAAAGATGTGGACAATAGTCCGGATAATGTACATAATGCCTCATCTCAGAAATATAGACAGATACTGTACGCTCCAGCCTTCTTCAGGTGGTTGGAATGTCGAAATGAACCCTTTATTTTGCTCACTGGGGTAGACTGTTCCAGTTCCTCAAGGACACATGCCACAGTGGATAAAGGCATTGATTAGATTCAGTGACAGGACTCAAAGAGTGTGAGTTCAATACCTGGTTAAGGCAGTGAAGAACTTGGTGAGGTGAATTAACAGGAGATAACTGATAACTGACATCCATTAAAACATGGCACGTGGAACTAGAACAGTCTACCCCAATGAGCGAAATAAAGGATTAAGTTCAACATTCCAACCACCTGAAGAAGGACAGAGTGTACAACGGCCGAAAAATTGTAATAATATGGTGACAAAGATGAGGACAATAGTTTGAATTATGTAAAAAAAAACAAAAAAAAACGGTGTATCAAAAGGATAGCTTTCCCTTAACACCACTATTATTTTTACTACCTTCACTTCTTCATCATGTTTATCCTTTTAAAAAGCAATGGTTAACATTTTAATAAAACCTAAATATATAAAGGTGAATTTATACATTTTCTTTGTTCTTGAGAATTGACAATAAGAAACACTAGATTGTTCATTTTCACTATTTATGTATTATTGTTTATTGAAATGGTTGGCAAAACATCGGCTAATTGCCAATTGCTTCAAACTCCATAAAATGGCTGATGCTAACCTCCACGACATTGAATCATTTCACATTCTTGGGCTAACATTCTCGGCTAATATGAAGTGGAAAATCTATTGAATCCATTCCTAGCTCAGCTGCTAAGAAAGTTGGCAAGTTGAACAATATTTCTCTTCAGAATCTGTCTTAGATATCTGTAAGTATACAATTCTTTCATGCTTAGAATGTGCTCCTGTTATTTATCTATAGCTCCTTGATAAAATCCAAAGAATCAGCAATATTATTGGTCATGATCTGGTATCTCAGCTTCAGTCACTTTCCCATCGCCATAGGATTGCCACCCTGTGCCTTTTCTAAAAATACTTTCATGGTAATTGTTTGGATGAGCTCTTCGCTCTGGTACCTAGACATTTTGAATTTAAACACAGTCCTAGGCTAGTGACAAGATCTCTTATCAATTTACCGTTGAGTTGGCTAGATGTAATTGTAAGTTCTATGCTAACAGTTTCTTTTCTCACTTGTGGAACTGATGCTTTCCTGCCAACATTAATCTTCAAAAATTTAAATGCAATTTCAGTTGCTATCTACTGTCCTCCTGATTAATTGTTGTAGTAGATGATAATAGGTATGCCCCCATTCACATAAATAGAGTAGTAAATACTGTATGTTGGTCTGCAGTTGGAGATTCATTGTGGAATTCACTAGACTCACTTCTAGCAGTTGAATACTTCTTCTATGTGCCGCTGGCAAATCTTATATGTGTTGTTCATGTCCTAAGTATTATCATTCATTACCAACCTTCGTGTGATTATCCTATTCAGTAACCTTCCCTAGGTTACAACATTACTCTTCTTTTGGTCTTGCTCCTTTGTAATATCACTGTCAGTAATTCTTCCACACCCAGTAACCCTTTTGTGTCTTAGTGGCTTTATTGCCTTACTTGGGTGAACTCGATTTTAAAAAAACAATAATAAATAAATATGTATGCATAGGTATTGCTACAATACATATATATTACAGGGAATAAGTGTATATGCTATTTATATAGTAAGTGATACCGGTGTTGTTTTGACAGAAATAGTGCACAATATGTGTGTGTTTGGGCACATGTGGTATTTGACATATAACCAAACTGCATGCAGGTCACCCAACACAATGCAAATTTAGGTAAACCACCACGTTCCTTACTGAATTTTATTTAACATTTTTCTTGTCTCTTCCCCCACCCCATTTTTAAAGAGCTGCCGAAACACCAGCATGTGTGGGCGGACATAGCTACCTTTTATTATTGTTTGTATTCAGAGTCAACAGATATTCACATGAAAAAGAGAAATTAAAATTTAATCGTGTAACGTTGCTTTAAAAACATATCCTTGCTGTTAAAATAAATTCTCATCCCATAAAAGCATATTACTTTCCCTCTTTTTTCAATTGATTATTATTTTTCTATTTATATATTTAAATTTAAAATCATATTTTATTAATATACCTAAATTTTACAGATAAACATACTCATACATACACACACACACATATATATATATATATATATATATATATATATATATATATATATATATATATTATTTATTATTATTATAATAATAATATTATATATATATTATAATTATTTTTAAAAATATGATTCCTCCGCTACATAAGAGTTCACATGTTTCAAAAACAAGAGCTGAAAACTTCAATATAATTATTAGAATTAAATTGAATTAAAGTACAAAGCTCTGTTTCATCTTCATTTCATCTACATTTAGCCAGTCTAGTATTGTTCTCAAATTCATAAAGTCTAGGTACCATAGCAAAGAGTTCATCTGAACAATTATGATGGAAGTATTTATAAAAAAGATACAGAAAGTCAACCTTACAATGGTGGGCAAGTGACTGAAGCTGAGCCACCAGCTCAGGACCAATAATATTGCTGGTGCTTCTTTGGATCTTATCAAGCAGCTCCAGGTAAATCACAGGGACATCAGATTATATATGGCAGCAATATTCTATGCATGGACGAATAGTAGACTTATAGATATGCAAGATAGATTCAGGAGAGAGGAATTGTTCGCCCAACACAGTGAACCAACTTTCTTAGCAGCTAACCTAGCAATGGATTCGATATAGTCTTTCCATTTCGTCTACAAGTATACATACAAAAGGTTGTGTGTGTGTGTATATATATATATATATATATATATATATATATATATATATATATATATATATATATATATAAAATATAGGCATGAGGGAGTAGTAGGTAGCAGCTTGGACTGAGGGAATCCATTATATTCACTTACATGCTAATAACCTTGGGAAAGGTATGAATTTCTTTTTTCTCCCTCCAGCTATGGGTAAATAGCAGGACACATTGGATTCTATAGCCATGGATGGCAACTGGTCTAGGAGAAGGACAACTCTGAATTTGAAACCTGTGAAGGGTCATTTGGGGAACTTGTGGCTCATTGTGCACCAGATCTCTGTATTCAGCTCTTCAAAAAGTGTGGTTGGTTCTGCATAAAGCCTTCACCACGATAATCAAATCATATGTGCTGGCGTCTGGCTGTCAGTTCCTAGGAACTGTGTTGCTGACTCTCATACAACAGGAGAGTCCACCATATATATATATATATATATATATATATATATATATATATATATATATATATATATATCTCAGAAATTAATGTATTAAATCCAACAAATACAAATATTTAACATATTTTCTGTTTATACTTTATTTTTTTATGGAAACACTTATTTGAGTAAATACTTTGTTCTTTAATTAAACAGTATTGATTACATTTACTGGCCTGGATATTTGAGAAATTTCATAGAAAATATGTATTCTCTGACAGGAATTGAACCTGCATCCTATATAGAACCGCCATTAAGCCTGGCGTGCTATGACTGTTCAGCCACAGAGAACTTCTGGTTAAGTAAATCTTGAATTACTGCTTTTAAACACATATCTTCACCGATCATTTTTTTTTTTTTTCGCGTAACCAGAAATTCTGTATCCATAAAAAAAAAAGTATAAAATTAAAATTGTGCTGGAGAGTTACCTCGGAGATCCAAGAGAGCTAGAGTAACATAGCTTAAATGTGTGTATAGGACAAGCGAATTACTAATGAAGCAAGCCATCCAAGCATCGGTACTGGAATGACGAGGCACATGTGTCATTGAGTCAGATCAAGGCTGGCAGTGAGCTCAATATGCAAACTCTCTGGCATGGCAAGAACATATAAAAAAATGTTAATGTTTGTCTAAATGAGAGAAGTTTTTGTGCTCAACCCAGGTCACATCGGTGCACACTGAACCAGAATCCATTGCGAGTGTGTTTTCGGTGTTTCCAGTGTTTTTGCTACAGAATCCCCGGTTTTCTACTACAAAAATATATTAAATATTTGTCGGATTTAATCCATTTCCTATGATATGTTGTCGTTGTTTATGTTAGGTTACAAATTCAGAGCTAGATAGATTGATGATAGATTGAGAAAGACAGAAGGGGTTATTGAGTGCGACAGAATATGAAAAAAAAATACCGTGACAAATTGATTGAAGCCAAGATTATTTTTTACAGTTCTTTTCTTTGTCTTGTTATTGCAAACTTTGGCAATTCTGTTTGTTGGATAGTTCTGTCATTTCTGGTCACTGAACTCCTCAGCCTGCAACCCCTTTGATTGTTATGTGTGGGGTGCAGTTGAGCAACAAAACTCCTTGTAACACCAAAGATGAACTGAAGGTAAAGATTATGGCAGCATTTACCAACTTAAACAAAGAGACTGTGTAGAAGAGTTGCAGGAGATTCCAAAGTCATCTGGAAACCTTGGTTGAAGCCAATGGTGATTTTATTAAATAACTTTACTCTTTAGTATTTCAAGATAATTTTGTAATTTTGGTAAATATATTGGTTAAAATGAAATATCAATGTTATTTTCATTTTTTGCATAATTTAGATGACATTTTATCCATCGCATCCTGTATATTATTTGCTTGCTTTTTCTTATTATTGCTTATTGCAAACTTTGTAAATTCTATTTGTTGGATAGTTCTGTCATTTATTTTACATTTAACCATGACCACTCACTCTACACAATTACACTGTGAGTAAATGCATGTCTGTCTGTGAAGAGTTAGTTCTTATAGGGGTCCATGACTAAAGGTGTCCATGATTAAAGGGACCCAAAAAGTTTAAGAACCACTGACGTAGGTAAAAACCTTAATTTTTCTTTTGATCTGTTCATTCTCAGTGTCAAGAAAATAATGTCTTACCGTTGTAATGTATGTCTCAAAGCTTGCTGTCTATTGCCACAATATATGGAGGGACTGAAAGAAGAAAAAATCAAAACTTTAATAAGTATTTGAACAGAGGTATATTTTTGACACATCAACATTTACATGCACCAAGATTAATTAAATAAATATATTTTAGGATGACAGTATTTCTCACATTTTCTACTATGTGCCGTGTCCCATTAAGATGTTGGTGATCATAGCTCTTCACAACTTCCCGTCCTTTGTAGCTCTTAATAAATTTTGTCTTTCTTCCATCTCCCCTAAACCCTGTTCTGCGAACCATTTGCACAAGTGTGCTAGGTAGGTTATGCATTGTTTTCTTCTGTCACTCTTGCATTTATGATGCGCTGTGAGTATCGAGCTTTCAAATCCCTCTTTCCTCATTATGTGCTTTAGACGACAATTTATCCATCATACCTGTATATTATTTGCTTGCTTTTTCTTGTTATTGCAAACTTTGTAAATTCTGTTTGCTGGATAGTTCTGTCATTTATTTTACATTTAACAATAGCCACTCACCCGACACTAATTGCTCCTAAAAATTGTGTAATGAAGGTTGTGTTTAACAGACACACTTTCTGTTCATTTCACATTAATGCAAGTTTCCTTCAGCGCTCTGATTCAGTCTACATCGTTTCTTATTCTTTACCAACAACCTTCCCAATGTCATCAGATCCCAACTAGGTATTTATACTAATGACATCTTTACCCTTCTGTCTTAGTAGCAACTGGCAACTGCTCTTGAAAAGGACCTCCTATCTGGTGCAAGAAATGGCTTGTAAATTTTAATACCTCCAAAACAAAACTGTCATCAGTATGGCTGATACTAACCTCCAGGAGAACAACTCTTTGCACCCTCTTGGGCTCACGTTTTCAACATACATGAAGTGGAAAGATTATATTGATTCAACTGTTTGGCCTTCTGCTTGGAAAGTTGGTTCACTGTGCCATGCCAGACAATTGTTCTTATCAGAATCCATCTTGCACATTTATAAGTCTACCATTCATCCGTACATTGAATACTATTGCCATATCTGATCTGGTGTTTCTGCTTTATATGTCAAGATTCTTGACAAAATCCAACAAAGGATCTGTAATGTAATCGATCATGACCTGACATCAACTTCCGTCACTTTCCCATTGCTGTGACATGTCTTCCCTCTGTCTTTTTTACAGATATTTTCATAGTAATTGTTCTGATGAGCTTTCTTTCTTGGTGCCTCATCTGCATGAATTTAAACATGCTACTAAATTGGCAACTAGGTCTGACCATTTTACAGTTGAACTAGCTATATGCAACTATCGCTTATCTTCTAATAGTTTGTTTTTTTGCACTTCTAACCTGTGGAAATTCGTTCTGATTTCTTGCTTCCCTGTCACTGACAATCTTGAAAAATTTAAATGTAACACTAATCACCATCTGTCTTCCTGAACCCTGTCCTTTTATTGTCCTTTCTCCTCACTAAAGTCTTCTCATTCTCTTTCACTCCTAGTAACTCTTTGCGTCTTAGTGGCATTATTTCCATCTTCTGTCATCCTGATATCTGTTCTTTTATTGTCGTTTCTCCTCACTAGAGTCTTCTCATTCTCTTTCACTCCCAGTAATCTCTTATGTCCTAATGGCATTATCGCCTTACTTTGGGTGAAATGGTTATAATAAAATAATAATAATAAATATCAATATATAAAAATAACACAGACACACAGACACACACACATACACACAAAATGACTGCCAATTTCTTAAATGAGTATGACCATCACTGGCAAGTTTGATTCATGGTTTTAGTTCTTGTGAGAATGACAGTGGTTCTTGATACCAACAAATGTCTTGCACTGCTTATTGCATACATGGAAAACTAAGTTGTTCTGTACAGGGCCTGGCCTGCTTTGTAAATTCTGTTGCTCATGGATGATACTGGGGCTTTTTGCTGGTTTTCCGACACATTCCACATGTTTAATTATTCTCATTCACACATACATACATATGCCTACATGCACATACATATATGCACCTACTTATGGTGGAAGTCAACTAGTCAATGAGTAAGACCACGCCTAAAAATCACAACACCCAAAACAAGCATTTCAGAGATGAGTTCCATGTTGTTAATGATTTCTTAAATGGCTCATAAGACCATACCAGTGATCCTCAAGTCATCCCGTGTTGAGTGGAGATGAGATTATCTGGATGTTTACTTTTATGATGCCAAGTGAGTCAACTAGCTATATTGGTGACAAAGTGTCCTTTTGTGTCTTATTGACTTTATTGTCTTGCTTGGGGTAAACAAAAATGTCAGGTTGTTTGACCTCTGTGCCAATATTTGAGTCTGTACCGATTCGATTATTTCTGTGTGAATCTCTGGTATGTAGGGGTTATCATTATTTACACTATTTACATGTGGAATATTATCTTCATTTTTGTTATTATCACAAGGTTTCATATGTTGTGCCTTCTGACCTTCAACATGTATTTTGGTTTGGGTAACCAGAGGGAATTCCAAACAGAACCCTTTATTTAATCTACAGGGTTAGACTGTTCTCATTCTACTGCCCATGTCTAGGGATATCTTGTCTAGTTCTTATTTTCAGTACTGCAGTGTATACTTGGACTCTGTGGAAACAAGGTGAGTAGTAAATGAGCAGTATTAGAAAAATAAGATCCAGACAGGATATCCCTAGATATGAGCAGTAGAACAAGAACTGTCTATCACTGGAGATTAAATAGAGGGTTCTGTTCTGAATTCCCTGTAGGTTACCTGGATTGATTTACACCTGATGAAGGCCAAGAACACAATGGCTGAAACATGGTGATAACAACAAGATGAAGACAATAGAATGAATGTAAATAGTGTAAATAATAACTCCTCATAACAAAAGATGAGACAAAGACGGGACAAAACAAAGATGAAAATAATAGTCCACGTTTAAATAGCAGACTTTTTTTTTTAATTTTTTTTTTTTGGGGGGGGGGAATGAATATTTTTATTTTTAATCTTTTTTTTTTTTAAAATCATTTCTAACATGAAACAATAAAATTAATTCTAAAGATTAAAAGCCTTACAGCCATATCACATTAAAACACCAGTTCTTATATGAACACCTAGGTTAAGCAATATCAAACCTGGCCAGTAAATAAATGGGTGACCACGTTGGAATATCAGGCACTGTAAGTCTTACAACTATATCATGTTAAAACACCAGTTCTCATAGGAACACTGAGGCTGCTTAACCTCGGTGTTCGTATGAGAACCGATGTTTATCGGTTCTCATAGGAACACCGAGGTTAAGCAACATCAAACCTGGTCAGTATCTAGATGGGTGACCACGTTGGAATACCAGGCACTGTAAGCCTTACAGCAATATCATGTTAAAACATCGGTTCTCATACGAACACCGAGGTTAAGCAACATCAAACCTGGTCAGTACCTAGATGGGTGACTACATTGGAATACCAGGCACTGCAAGCTGAATGTACAAGTGTGGTAATGAATAACAGCTTGGAAATGGAAATCAGAGAGCTGAGTTCCAATTCCTGTCAGGTTTGTTATATTCATTTATGTGCAAATAACCTTGTGAAAGATATAAATCCACCACTTCTCACTCCAGTTATGGCTTAAGTAGTATAACTTGTATCATTAAATCATTATCTCCAAAAACTTCTTACAATATAAAAATATTTTCCGGCTTTAAATAACCTAAAGTTAATAAACCATAAAAAAATATCAATCTAGGGATTAAAATTCTATATTACTCATGCAAAAAATATACTCAATGCCACATATAGTTCTGTGCTCCTACTATATATCTAGAAATCTCTGATAAAATCCAAAGAAGAATCAGCAATATTATGAGTCATGATCTGGCATCACAGTTTCAGTCACTTTCCTAACACCATAAAATTGCCTCCCTGTGCCTATTTTAATTGTTCAGATGAGCTCTTCGCTATGGTACTTAGACTTTATGAATTTAAATGCAGCACTAGACTGGCATCAAGATCTCCTCAATTTAGCCGTAAGTTCTATGCTAATAGTCTCTTTTCTTGCACTTCTCACTTGTGGAACTCCCTTCCAGCTCCTTGCTTTACCTGCAAGTTTGATTTTCAAAAATTTAAATGCAATGTCAATCGGTATCTTCTGTCCTCTTTATTACTCTTCTTTTTTTCTTGTTCATTAGTAATGTTCCTGTTTGCTAATTCTTCCACAGCCACTAACCTCTCAGGTCTTAATGGCTTTTCTGCTTTCCTTGCGGTGAACTTGCTGATGCCAAACTCCTCGAGAGTGCCTTGTTACACCTGCTTGGTCTCACACTCTCCACGGACATGAGGTGGAACAATAACATTGAATCAATAGCTACATCTACCGCAAGGAAAGTTGGTTCTCTGTGTCACGACAAAAGATCTTTCTCGTCCGAGTCCATCCTTCAAATCTATAAATCAACCATTGCATGGAATATTGCTGTCATATATGGTCTGGTGCCCCCGCTGTACATCTCAATGTCCTCAACAAAATCCAGAGACCAATATGCAATGTGATAGACCCTGATCTGGTATCTCGTCTGCAGTTGCTTTCTCACAGATGTGCCATGACTTCCCTCTGTCTTTTCTACAAATATTTTCATGGCAACTGTTCTGGCAAGCTACTTTCACTGGTTCCCAGACTGCATGAATTTAAGTGAGCTACTAGGCTAGCATCTCGGTCCAACCCTTTCACTGTCTAAATGGTTAAATGTAACCATTTCTTCTACTCAAACAGCTCCTTCTCTCACACTTCCCATCTGTGGAACTCCCTTCCTCTTGCTTGCTTCCCTGATAGCTATAATCTTCAAATATTCAAATGTAATGTCAATCGGCATCTTATGATAGCCTGATTTTGTTCCCTGTCCTTCTCTGTATCTTTCCTCAAACATGCCTTTTTACTCTTGTTCTCAATCCTCTGTAGCCCCTTTTCGTGTTAGTGGCACTCCTGTCTTGCTTGGGGAGAATTGCTTAAAAAAAAAATGTAATTGCAAAATTACTCCAATATATACATTATTCGGACTATTGTCCTCATCTTTGTCGCCATATTTATTACAACGTTTGACCTTTCAGTATCTGTCTATATTTCTGAGATGATATTATGTACATTATTTACATTATTCGGACTATTGTCCTCATCTTTGTCGCCATATTTATTACAACATTCCGGACGTTGTACGGTCCGGCCTTCTTCAGGTGGTTGGAATGTAGAAATGAACCCTTTATTTAAGGCGTTGGTTAGATCCAGTGACAAGACCCAAAGAGTGTGAGTTCAATACCTGGTTAAGGCAGTGGAGAATTTTCAGAGGGAAATTAACAGGAGATAACTGATAACTAACATCCATTAAACATGGCACGTGAAACTAGAAAAGTCTACTCCAGTGAGCAAAATAAAGGGTTGAGTTCGACATTCCAACCACCTAAAGACGGTCAGAGCATACAACGGCCGAAACGCTGTAATAAATATGGCGACAAAGATGAGAACAATAGTTCGAATAATGTAAATTATGTAAAAAAAAAAAAGAAAAAAAAAGAAAAAAAAAAGCGGTGTATCAAAAGGATGGCTTTCCCTTAACACCACTATTATTTTTACTACCTTCACTCCTTCATCATGTTTATCCTTTTAAAAAGCAATCGTTAACATTTTAATAAAACCTAAATATATAAAGGTGAATTTATACATTTTCTTTGTTCTTGAGAATTGACAATAAGAAACACTAGATTGTTTATTCTCGCTATTTATGTATTATTGTTTATTGGAATGGTTGGCAAAACATCGGCTAATTGCCAATTGCTTTGAACTCTATAAAAACGGCCGAAACACTGTAATAAATATGAGGACAATAGTCCGAATAATGTAAATAATGTACATAATACCTCATCTCAGAAACATAGACAGATACTCAAGGGCTGGAATGTTGTAATAAATATGGCAACAAAGATGAGGACAATAGTCCGAATAATGTAAATAGTGTACATAATACCTCATCTCAGAAATATAGACAGATACTCCAGTATAGCAGTCATTTATTTTATAGAACTTAACTTTCTGCAGGTATTCTTACTTTCAGTGTTTTAATATGGTAACAATAATATTAACCATTTCCCTACAAGGAAACATTTTGACATTCATTGACTAAGCAGCCAGTACTGTTTTTGGTTGAAATTTATAAAATCTTTCTCTTAAAACAATTTTCAGGGAAATAGATTTTTCATGTCCAGTAGCTGTTATTGCTCTTTCCAGTATTGTTGGGGGTTTCCTTCTTAACCTTTTATTTGAACTAGTGTGGAACAACAACATTATGCCATTATTTTCTCTTAGTAGTATGTGCTATCCATTTTAGTTGTTGCTACTGTTGATAGTCCTCAAGTTATGGGGTTTCTGTTATTTGGTATTGTTCTTTATGATTGTGTAGTGCCAGTCCACAATGTTCAAAGTAGAATGATCATTACTAATGATCAGTTAACTGTATAGATAAAAATCTGAGAAGAATCCAGCAAAACTATAAACAATGCAATTACTCAAATCTTATAAATGGCTGCCATGTTTTACTGTACAAGTCATGTTAGCTCCCTTTTCTTTCTTTTTTTGACTTCAAAAGGAGAGTTTTTTCTTGTGTTCAAAGTTAATTTTGCAAATAAAAATCTGAAGTTACTCTTGCAGAAAATATAACTAATGCAATTGAAAAATGACTTTCTAATATGGTTTGGTTTTTATTGTTTTGTTTTCTTGAATGTTTTTATTTGCAAAAGTGAAGTGAAAAATATGATCAATATAACAGTAAAATTTTGAAAGATAAGTAGATATGAACAGAGGGAAAGAGAGAAATATGAGTAGAGAGAAAGATATGAGTGTAGATAGATAGATATGAGTGTAGATAGATAGATAGATATGAGTATAGATAGATATGAGTGTAGATAGATAGATAGATATGAGTGTAGATAGATAGATATGAGTGTAGATAGATAGATAGATATGAGTGTAGATAGATAGATAGATATGAGTGTAGATAGATAGATAGATAGATATGAGTATAGATAGATAGATAGATATGAGTGTAGATAGATAGATATGAGTGTAGATAGATATGAGTGTAGATAGATATGAGTGTAGATAGATAGATATGAGTATAGATAGATATGAGTGTAGATAGATAGATATGAGTATAGATAGATATGAGTATAGATAGATATGAGTGTAGATAGATAGATATGAGTATAGATAGATATGAGTGTAGATAGATAGATATGATTATAGATAGATATGAGTGTAGATAGATAGATATGATTATAGATAGATATGAGTGTAGATAGATAGATATGAGTATATATAGATAGATATGAGTGTAGATAGATAGATATGAGTATATATAGATAGATATGAGTGTAGATAGATAGATATGAGTATATATAGATAGATATGAGTGTAGATAGATAGATATGGTATATATAGATATATGAGTGTAGATAGATAGATATGATATATATAGATAGATATGAGTGTAGATAGATAGATATGAGTATATATAGATAGATATGAGTGTAGATAGATAGATATGAGTATAGATAGATATGAGTGTAGATAGATAGATAGATATGAGTATAGATAGATATGAGTATAGATAGATATGAGTGTAGATAGATAGCTATGAGTGTAGATAGATAGCTATGAGTATAGATAGATATGAGTGATAGATAGATAGATAGATATGGAGATATGATAGATAGATATGGTATGGATAGATGGTGTAGATAGATAGATAGGTGATTATAGATAGGTATGGATGGGATAGATGATGGTGTAGATGGATGGAGTGTAGATAGATAGGATAGATAGATATGAGTATAGATAGATAGATGGATGGATGTATAGATAGATATGATGTAGATGATTATAGATAGATATGAGTATAGATAGATAGATATGATATATAGATAGATAGATATGGATGGTATAGATAGATAGATAGATGATGATAGATAGATAGATATGAGTGGTGGTATAGATAGATGAATGAATGTAGATAGATAGATAGATAGAGATATGAATTATAGATAGATAGCTATAGATAGATAGATATGGTATAGATGATAGCTATAGTATAGATAGATATGAGTGTAGATAGATAGATATGAGTATAGATAGATGGTGTAGATAGATATAGATAGATGGAATGAGTGTAGATAGATAGATATGAGTGTAGATAGATATGATTATAGATAGATATGAGTGTAGATAGACAGATAGATATGATTATAGATAGATATGAGTATAGATAGATAGATATGATTATAGATAGATATGATTATAGATAGATATGAGTATAGATAGATAGATATGAGTGTAGATAGATAGATAGATATGATTATAGATAGATATGATTATAGATAGATATGAGTGTAGATAGATAGATATGATTATAGATAGATATGAGTGTAGATAGATAGATATGATTATAGATAGATATGAGTGTAGATAGATATGATTATAGATAGATATGAGTGTAGATATATAGATAGATATGAGTATATATAGATAGATATGAGTATAGATAGATAAATATGAGTATAGATAGATATGAGTGTAGATAGATATATAGATAGATATGAGTATAGATAGATATGAGTGTAGATAGATAGATATGATTATAGATAGATATGAGTGTAGATATATAGATAGATATGAGTATAGATATATAGATAGATATGAGTATAGATATATAGATAGATATGAGTATAGATATATAGATAGATATGAGTATAGATAGATAGATAGATATGAGTATAGATAGATATGAGTGTAGATAGATAGATAGATATGAGTGTAGATAGATAGATATGAGTGTAGATAGATAGATAGATATGAGTGTAGATAGATAGATATGGGTATAGATAGATAGCTATGGTATGGATGATATATGGTATAGATGAATGAGTGTAGATATATAGATGGATATGAGTATATATAGATAGATGTGGTATATATAGATAGATATGAGTGTGGATATATAGATAGATATGAGTATATATAGATAGATATGGATGTAGTATATGGTGTATATATAGATGATATGTAGATAGATGGATAGATAGATATGAGTATAGATAGATAGATGAATGTGGTATAGATGGATATGAGTATAGATAGATAGATAGCTATGGTATGAATGGATATGGATAGATAGATATGGTATAGATAGATAGATATGGATAGATAGATATGGTATAGATAGATATGATATGAGTATAGATAGATAGATGGCTATGAATGAATAGATAGATAGATAGATAGATGATTATAGTATAGATGAATATGAGTATAGATAGATAGCTATGAGTATAGATAGATATGAGTGTAGATAGATAGCTATGAGTATAGATAGATATGAGTGTAGATAGATAGCTATGAGTATAGATAGATATGAGTATAGATAGATAGCTATGAGTATAGATAGATATGAGTATAGATAGATAGCTATGAGTATAGATAGATATGAGTATAGATAGATAGCTATGAGTGTAGATAGATAGATATGAGTATAGATAGATAGCTATGGTATAGATAGATAGATAGATAGATGGCTAGTATAGATAGATATGATTATAGATAGATGGCTATGAGTGTAGATAGATATGAGTGTAGATAGATAGGTGTGGAGATGTAGATAGATAGATATGATTATAGATAGATGGATGAGTGTAGATAGATGTGGTGTAGATAGATGGATATAGATAGATAGATGAGTGTAGATAGATATGAGATAGATATAGATATGGTGTAGATAGATAGATATGAGTATAGATAGATGGTGTAGATAGATGGATGTGGTATAGATAGATATGGAGTGTAGATAGATAGATGTGGTATAGATAGATAGATATGATTATAGATAGATATGGTGTAGATAGATATGATTATAGATAGATGTGAGTGTATAGATAGATATGAGTATAGATAGATATGATTATAGATAGATAGAGTGTAGATGAATGAATATGATTAGATATATGAGTGTAGATAGATAGATATGATTATAGATAGATATGAGTATAGATAGATATGATTATAGATAGATAGAGTGTGATATATAGATATGAGATATGATATAGTATAGATATAGATATGATTATAGATAGATATGAGTGTAGATAGATAGATATGATTATAGATAGATATGAGTGTAGATAGATAGATATGAGTATATATAGATAGAGATGAGTATATATAGATAGATATAGATAGATAGATAGATATGAGTATAGATAGATAGATAGATATGACTATAGATAGATATGAGTGTAGATAGGTAGATAAATAAGAGTATAGATGGATGGATAAGAGTGTTTATGGATAGATGGATGGATACAATTGCGGCCAAAATGTTCAGAACGGCATTGTTTTCGTCAGAAAAGTAGGTATAAGTTTTTATCGAAAATGTTTTATATTCTATAATTTTCACAGACAATAAATATGATATTATTTGTTATTGTCTGAGATTTTGGTGTAATTTGAGAGGATAATACAAAAGTTACGGAGGATTTAGTGATTTACTGCAAAACCCATGGCGGCCAAAATGATCAGAACGGTTGAAAAAATAATAAAATAATCAAAAATAACAGAGAATACTGGAATTATTTATTATTTAGTGTGAAGCCCTTTAGCTTCAATCACACTTTGACATCTTCAACTGCATGAGGAAATTAAATTTTCAATTTCTTGCTGGGTGATCTTATTCCATTCTTCCTGAAGGGCATTCCATAATTGTTCGGTTGTTTTAGGATTTCTGGCTTTCGAACGTTCTCCTAGAATATTCCACACATTTTCAATAGGATTGAGATATGGGCTTTGAGCAGGCCAATCCATAACAATAACCTTTTCAGCCTTGAGGAAGTTCCTGACCACCTTAGCCTTGTGACATGGGGCATTGTCCTGTATGAATATGGGTGGTCACTTAGTTGAATTTCTCCGCACAGGCAAGACATCATCTTTTACAAGTTGTTTATAAACTCCTGTATTTACCTTTCCATGTAATTGCACCAAAGGACCCACACCATCTCCAGATATCATCCCCCAAACCAAGACACTTCCTCCACCAAATTTAACACTAGTTTTAAGGCATTTAGGCGACAATTTTTCACCTATTTTTGACGAATGTACCTTTTCCCATCTGAGCCAAATAACATAAACTTAGATTCATCACTGAAATGCACCATTTGCCTTTTTCTTGAGACCACAACACATGTTTGGTTGCAAAGATAAGACGACACTTTTTATTCTTGGAGCTGATCAGTGGCTTCACTGCAGGTGCTCTTGCTTGTAGGTCATGTTCAACTAAACGACGAGACACAGTTTTTCAAGATAAAGTTTTCTACAGTACAATGCTCATTTCCTGAGAAACAGCAGCAGTAGTTTTAAATCTGTCCTTTTTAACCAACTTTACCATAGCACGATCTTCTCTCTTGGTCGCTTTTTCTTGGCCTACCTGTAGACTTTCTTGCTTCACACGAACCACAATCATTTTAGACCTTAAGAATACCGTGAACAACACTTTTTGACTTGTTAACAATCTTTGCAATAAACCCAATACTTAAATTATCCTTCTTTCGAACCTTAATAATCTTCTGACGAATTCATAACAGAGTAAGTGGCATTATATTAACAAAGTACACTGCAGATATTCTTACTAATGTTTAGTAAACAAACCGTCACGTAAACAAATTAAAAAAAATTAGAGTTCACCGGTTAAATATACTAAAACACAAAGTAAAAGCAACCGTTCTGATCATTTTGGCCGCCATGGGTTTTGCAATAAATCACTAAATCATCCATAACTTTTGTATTATCCTCTCAAATTACACCAAACTCTCAGACAATAACAATTAATACTGTATTTATTGTCTGTGAAAATTATAGAATATAAAACAACTTCGATAAAAACTTATACCTACTTTTCTGATGAAAACAATGCCATTCTGAACATTTTGACCACAACTGTAGATATGAGTATAGATGGATAGATAGATAGATAGATATGAATATAAATAGATAGATATGAGTATAGAGTAAGATTTTATAAGTTATAAGAGAAAGATCTTATAAATTTCAACCGAAAACAGTACTAGCAACTTAGTCAATGAATGCCAAAATCTTTCCTAGTAGGGAAATGGCTAATATTACTATTACCATATGTTACCATATTAAATCACTGAAAGTAAGATTACCTGCACAAAGTTAAGTTTTATAGGTATGAGTATAGATAGACAGATAAGAGTATAGATAGACAGATATGGCTATAGAGATAGATAGATAGATAGGTAGATATGGATGTAGAGATAGATAGACAGATATGGTGTGTAAGTGCTATTATAGACAATAGCACATACACACCACAGTAGTATAACAAAAGAAAATCCTTGCAATAGGCTAACAGTTTATTGGAAAGAGCTCAGAATAAGCAAACTCTAGAGCAATTTCTACATTCAATAGGTCCAGAAAAGAAAATATTGTATGCAAAAAATAAAATCTACCTTGTTGGACTTGTTCAATGAAACATGAATTAAAGAGGGATTGCTGCCTAAATACATAAACATTTGTATATATACACACACACACACACTCTCAATTTCTAATATTGAGCAATCTTTCTTTTTTAAATATGGCAAATTTTAAGCAATATATTTATAGACACACACACACACACATTCTGTTTCATGCTTAAGCACAATCATGCCACTGGGTGTTGACTTCAATGTCCACTTTTATGTTTATGCACACTATATCCCTGATACTGATCACCTTAACTCATAAATATAGCCTACCTTAAAACTATAATATATATATATATATATATATATATATATATATATATATATATATTTTTTTGCTACACAGTAATAACCATTTTTCAAAAATGGAAGCTAAAAACTTTAAATTTAATTATATAATTAAATTAAAAGTATTAGTTCCGTTTCATCTTCAAGCGAATATTGGAATAACTTATTTTTAAATTTACTGAGTTTTAAACACACATATAAATTCATTATTTTCTGTTTCCAAGGATCCAGAGAAATCCAATCATTCAGACAAGGGACTGTAGCGTGTTCATTTTTATTAACTATTGTTGTATCAATTATGAGTTACGTTCAAAAAAGCAGTTAAGTTTAGGGAGGGTAGGGGTGTATTTTTCAACGAATTCTGACATCCGTTAAATGCATGTTGACTGTTTTTGTTTTTTTTAATAATAGCAAAATTTTTTTCGGCATTTTTTTCTTACTTGTATACTTAAAGGTTATTTTTTTTTATCTTTTATTTAACTACAATTTTAAAATATTTTGCATAGATGATGAGATATATATATTATATATATATATATATATATATATATATATTATATATATATATATATATATATATATATATATATATATATATATATATATATATATATATATATATATATATATATATATATATATATATATATATATATATATATATATATATATATATATATATATATATATATATATATATATATATATATATATATATATATATATATATATATATATATATATATATATATATATATATATATATATATATATATATATATATATATATATATATATATATATATATATATATATATATATAGCAGCTCTGATTAAGAAATCAGAGAGCCAAGTTCAAATTCTAGTCGAATCCATTACATTCACTTATGTGCTAATAACCTTGGGAAAGGTATTAATCCTCTCCGCCTTCCAGTTATAGATAAATAGCAGGAGAGACTGAGTTTTGTCGCCTTGGATGGCAACTGGCCTTGTTCTCTCTTGTCTATAGGTAAAAAGCAGGACAGACCGGGTTCTATAGCTTTGGATGGCAACTGGTCTAGGAGAAGAACAACTCTGAATTCACAACCTGTGGTGGGTGGTTTTGGGGACCTTGTGGCACATGGTGCACCAGGTTTCTGTATTCAGCCCTTCAAAAAGTGTGGTTGGTTCCGCACAAAGCCTTCACTACTATAATCAAATCATATGTGCTGGTGGTCTGGGCTGTCGGTTCCTAGGAACTGAGCTGCTTGACCCTCATACGTTGAATGAATACGGCAGGAGAGTCAACCACGTATATATATATATATATTATAAATTAATTGTTTTAAAATGTTTTCTTTTCGCTACACTGGTCTAACCATGTTTCAGAAATGGAAGCTAAAACCCCTTAATTTAAATTTGCAATTAAAAAAGACATTAGTTCCATTTCATCTTCAAGCAAATTTTGGAGTAACTTTTAAAACTACTGGGTTTTAAAGACACAGCTAAAATCATAATTCACGTTTCCAAGGTTACAGATAAATCCTCTTCCACTAGACAAGGGGTGTCTGCGTGTTCATTATGTCTGTATTTTGATGTATCCGTTATTAGTTACGTTTTGGTAGCGGGTAGGGATGTATTTTTCAATGAAATCTAACATCCGTTAAATGCATGTTGTCTGGATTTTTTTTAAATTTTATTGTTAATGGCAAAAATTCTTACGGCATTTTTTTCTATTTGTATATTTAAAGATTTTGGGAGGGTGTTTAGGTTAGAATACGTTTTAACTACGATTTGAAATATTTTCACTTTTAATTTTTAATTTACTATATTTCTTTTAAGAACAATTAAATGTAATTAGAAGCCCTTACAGTATGTAGAATTATTTTTACATCAAGTATAAGTAT
>CAHIKZ030004049.1:1015000-1072500 GCA_903632075.3 Acanthosepion pharaonis
AAAATTATTTTTAAAAAATGTTTTTTTTTTTTATCTGTCTATATCTCTGAGATGAGGTATTATGTACACTATTTACATTATTTGGACTATTGTCCTCATCTTTGTCGCCATATTTATTACACTGTTTCGGCCGTTGTACGCTCCGGCCTTTTCCAGGTGGTTGGAATGTCGATGGAGAAAGAGAGTAACAACACTCTCTCATTCCTGGATGTTCTAATATCTTGAACAGAGCATGGGTGCAAAACATCTGTATAATACCCAGAAATTCATGCACAGATGTCCTCAAGGACACATGGCACAGTGGATAAAGGCATTAAATCCAGTGACAGGACCCAAATTCTGTGAGTTCAATACCCGGTTAAGGCAGTGGAGAACTTGGAGAGGGGAATTAACAGGAGATAACTGATAACTGATATCCATTAAACATGGCACGTGGAACTAGAACAGTCTACCCCAGTGAGCGAAATAAAGGGTTCAGTTTGACATTCCAACCACCTGAAGAAGGCCGGAGCATACAATGGCCGAAACGTTGTAATAAATATGGCAACAAAGATGAAGACAATAGTTTAAATAATGTATATAATACTTCATCTCAGAAATATAGACAGATATTGGAATGATGTATTATGGCATGTATTTAGATACAGAGTATTTATTTTCAGTTTTTCTACTTGAATTGTTCACCTATTGGACATAATTAGGTCACAATACAATTTATACTTTATATTTATTATACTACCTTATGAAAATTGAGATTTAGTAGAGCCATGCATAATTACAAAATCTTCACTGAAATTCAGCAAACATGGTCACTGAGTACTACCCCCGAATTCTTCAATCGGGGGGTGAACCCCAGCCTGTTTGGGGGCACCGGATAGTGCTTTGTGACCCTCACTATCTTATCAACATTTGCTTTTTTCTACCTACATTTATATACGTTACAAATTAATAACTGATTATTAAAGGGTGAAAAATTTTTGTGGATTTTGAGTTCATTCTGGGGTCTTTTTTTTTTTTTTTTTTTTTTGTGCAAATCCATGAATTTGTTTTGCTTGTGATGAGTCTCAAAAAGACACTATATAAAATTCACTATTTTTTTTATTCATAATGTTGAATGTATTAAAATTACTGAACTGTTTTAACAAGAAAAATCTCAAGTCTATATTAAAAATAGCAGCAAACCATTGTTGATTTATTTAAGATGGAATGATGTCTTGTGACATGCCTCTAATTTGTATTTAGATACAGAGTATTTATTTTCAGTTATTCATGTTGAATTGTTCACCTACATTTCATATGATCTGTTATTGTACATAATTAGTTACAATAAAATTTCTATTTTATATGAATACTACCTTATCAAAATTGAGATGTAGTACAGTGGGGCCCTCCGTATCAAAGTTTGGGAGTGGATTCTTGCACCAGCTTTGTCCCTCACGTCTGAACACCTCCTTCTTAGTTGCCAACATCTCATTTAAACCTGAACAAAAATATTATCAAGCAAACAATACAAAAGAACTACTTTGAAATCCTAAAGCAAACAATATCCTTAACTTAAAGGAAATCAAACCTTATATCAAATTATAAAACTATTAAATCTGCCAACAAAGCTACATTAAACGTTGATATATTTTGAAAACTGAAGAAAAAGAAAAAAAACATTTCAATATTTCATGAAGTAAGGTTGTCTCCCTGGGCCTTTTCTACAAATACTCTCATGGTAATTGTTTGGATAAGCTCTTGGGCCATGGTACCTTTTTGAATTTAAGTGCAGTACAAGACTGACATCAAGATCTCAATTTGCAGTTAAACTGGCTAGATGTAACTGTAAGTTCTATGCTAACAGTTTCTTTTCTCCCACTTCTCACTTGTGGAATTCCCCTCCAGGTCCATGCTTTCCGGCCCACTTTAATCTGCAAAAGTTTAAATGCAATGTCAATTGCTATCTGCTTTCCTCCTGATTAGATTTTCCTCTTCCCGTTTATTATTAATGTTTCTGTTTCTAATCTTTCCACACCCTGAAACCCCTTGTGTCTAAGTGGCATAACTGACTTGCACAAGGTGATAGCGATTTAAAAAAAAAATTACAGCTCAAAATAGCAATGCAAATTCTCATGACCAACTTATATCGAAAACAATACAAATTATATTAGAAACGAGATTCTCACATAAATGATTAAAAAGAAAAAAGAACATTCTTTAAGTAACCTGTATACAAAATTATCCCTCATCCATATATAACATCAAGCAATACTGAAAACAATGATTCAAAATATTTATCTGATCTTATAGTGGTTGAAAGGCCAGAAAGCAAGCCAGTACTCTTTAGGTTTTAACAATACTTCAAGCAGTTTTTATTGCTTCACTTAGAACTTCTTTGTTTGAAGATTGTTTTCAATTCTTATATATGTCTCTTTTAATGATGTCCAGTAAGTCTTCTATCAGAGTAATATCTGGAATATTGGAGGGCCATGGCATTAATTTGGTACCTTTTAAAACCTGTTTAAACAAGGTAGACAATAGTCAACTTTGCAGAAAGGCTCATTGGTTTGCATTAATATACCTTTTAGCTTAAAATTTCTGGATTATGACATGTAACACTAACAAAAAAAAAAAATGACTTGCCCGAGAAATTGAAGGGACATAATTTTACGTTTTAAGACATTATTTCACCCTCTCCCCACCAACCTGCGGCTTTTCGGTTTGTATTGGTTGAATACTTCTATAAGGGACCCAGTCTCTCACAATGATATTATATCTATCAAATATAGTGCTCTGTCTCTGTCATCATTATTCCGCTTCCACACACGCACTCACTCTCTCTCTTTCTCTCTCTCTTCCCAACCTTACTTTCAGACATACATTCTTTATCTCGCTCTCTCTTATTCTAACTTCCAGAGACACACTCTTTCTCATTCTCTACCACTCGTTCTAGTAAGGGTCCTTTTCTCTCTCTCTCTTTCTCTCTCTACTTCCCCTATTGACACTTCCAGACATTCTCCTGCTCTTATCACTTTCTGTCCCTTTCCTTGTCTTATTCTCTTTTTCTCTTTCCTTGTTGTATCCACTCTCTCTCTCTTTCCTGATGTCTTGTTCTCTCTCTCTCTCTCTTTCCTGATGTTTTGCTCTCTCTCTCTCCTCATGTCTTGTTTTCTCTCTCTCTCCTCATGTCTTGTTTTCTCTCTCTCTCTCTCTCTCCTCATGTCTTGTTTTCTCACTCTCTTTCTCTCTCTCTCTCTCTCATGTCTTTTTCTCACTCTCCTCATATTTCCTGAAGCAAATTTTGGGCTCTTTTTTTAGATCATTCCAAGCTTAGAGCAACATAGTGACAATTAACATAAAACTCGCGTCAATGATTTGATAATAGCTTAATTTGTCAGGAAGAAATTCTTGTATGTTGCTGATTGCTGCAAAAAATTCACTTTGTTTAGCAATTCTGTTTCTCCTTCCACTATTTGTGCCGTCTTTTTTGTTAGCCACTTTCCACATCTTTCCATTTTCCAGTTATTATCTACCCTTGCCTTTAACATTTTATATATCAATTTTTTGGGGGGATGATTATAGAGCAGACTCAAAAACTTGATGTTATATATAAAATTGGTCTATGCCTAGAAACAGTAGTGGACTGACTACGGTGTCAGCTTACCTGATGGCAAGTGGGCCCCTGATGTAGTGCCCCTTCCACCTGATATTAAATACAATAAGGAAACAGAAAAACTTTATGACGTCATCTGCACAATATCAGTTACTCAAGTCCAATGTGAGAGGACATTTTCAAAGCTAAAGATCATAAAAACAATGTTAAGAAATTCACTCTCTGAGAAGAATTTGGAATCATACATGTTGGTATCCATTGAAAAGGAATTGTTAGATGAATAATTGGATTCAGATGCAATTATTGACATATGTAAACAATCGTCTAGTGAGCACAAATGATTGAGCTTAATATGGCGGACTGCATGCAATGCTGTACTGTGCTTTTGAACTATCTGTTAATGTCTAAATTGGGCAGTAAACTATTATAATATGAGACGATTACTTAAAATTAAAAAAAAAAAAAAAAAAGAAAAATTCACATTTTTCAACAATAAATTTAATTGTACCCTTTGTTTTTTTCCATATGTATTTTTTGAAAATATTATTTATTTGTTCTGTAAATTAAATGGTAGTTGTGAGTGGGCCTGCTTTGTCTCCTGCAAAACAATATTTTTAGACCCAGTCCAACATTGCCTATAAAGCATATGGTATTTGTGTTTTGATTTTTGACATGTCTTTTAGAGCTGACAAGTTTTGAAATGGTGAAAGTAGGTTTATCAAATACTAAATCTTTGCTTAGTATTTCAAGATCTAGAGAGAAAAAAGCACACCTCTAACCCACATCTCTAGCCCACTGAGCATTTGTCTCATAGCCAAGTGGATTAAAGTTTTTGTTCGTGAATTTGGAAATGATGATATGATTATCGAGCAGACTCAAAACTTTGATGCTATGTGTGTAATTGATTTGTAAGTGAAAATTTAAGGGGTTGCATGATATGCGAGATCACGTGTTACACAAGTATATACAGTATTTATTTAGAATTAAAAAAATATCACTTCTGTATTTACATTTTGGGGCACCAGTGAAGACAGCTTGTCAGAGCAGTTGTCATGAAAATAATTATAGAAAAGACAGAGGGAAGCCATATCACATCTCTGAGAAAGTGACTGAAGTTGAGATGTCTACTACATTGTATATCTGTCCTTGATTAAATTATAATATTCTGTATTTAAATTTGGTATCTACTGCCATTGATATGTACAGTACATTTACACTGTAATGACTAAGAAATACACATTTTTTCACAAAAACTTTAATTGTGCTCTTTGCTTTTTTTCCATATGTATTTTTTGAAAATATTACTTATTTGTTCTGTAAATTAAATGGTAGTTGTGAGTGGAACCACTTTGATCCCCTGCAAACCAATATTTTTAGACCCAGTCCAACACTGCCTATAAAGAATATGGTATTGGTATCTTCATTTTAGGCATGTCTTTTAGAGCTGACAAGTTTTGAAATGGTGGAAGTAGGTTTACCAAATAATACTAAATCTTCGCTTAGTATTTCAAGAACTAGAGAGAAAAAAACACATAAAAAAGGCTTTAATCTACTAGGTATTTGTTTTGTAGCCTAGTGGATTAAAGTGGATTATAGCATAGTGGATTAAAGCAGGGCTGTGGAGTCTAAACACAAAACCTTTGACTCTGACTTCTCGATTTTTGGCACTCCTCTTTATGTAATTAAGTGATTATGGCCTACAAATCTCATAAAGACTATGCATACTACTTGAGTTGGCCTATATCATTATAACCGGTTTATATCAAAGAATAAAGATATTGTGGCTTTTATATCATACCTATTCATTCTTCAATATTTTCTTACAGAATTAGATACAAAATCTATGAAAGGATATACAAGAAATAACAATATAAACAAAAATGCTATAATGTAAGACTTTAGACACACAGATATATATATATATATTTGCAAATAAGAAATAAGTAAAGAACAAGAATAAAACTACTTTATAACAGAAGTTGAAATATAACCTTTTACAGGATGTAAAAGATAACAAAAATAAAAATTCTATAATGTAAGATTCTTTGACATATATGGTTTTGCAAATACAAAATAACTACAAAAAAATAAAATGACTTTAAAAAAGAAGTTAAGATGAATTTCTTTAGAGGAAATAGACAATATACAGTAGAAGAAATCACAATAAAAATAAAAATTCTATTATGTTTCTTACATAAAGTTTAAATTCAACTGGAGTCAGTATGTATAGTTTTACCAACTCTGACTCCAGTGACCCCTTAGTTGCTTCTGACTCCAGTGACCCCTTAGTTGCTTCCGACTCCAGTGACCCCTCAGTTGCTTCTGACTCTGACTCCAGTGACGCCTTAGTTGCTTCCGACTCTGACTCCAACTCCACAGCCTTGGATTAAAGCATTGGTTCATGAATTCGGTGATGTATTAATTGTGAGTTCAATCCCTGGGTCAGGTAGTGTTTACTTGAACTCAATGGAAACAAAGCAAACAATAACTGAGCAGTACTAAAAATAAGAACTAGATGAGATATCCCTAGATTTGGGCAGTGGAATAAGAACAGTCTATCACTGTAGATTAAATAAAGTGTTCAGTTAAGAATTCCCTGTAGGTTACCTGGATCAATTTATATCTGATGAAACCTGGAGAGCACAATGGATGAAACTTTGTGATAACAACAAGAAAGATGAAGATAATACACTGAATGTAAATAGTGTAAATAATAACTCCTCATCCCAGTAACTCAGACAGAAAAGTACAAGGTCAGGTTTTATAGGAATACAAAAGTGAAACATTTTATTGAAACAACCTTATGAATCTACACAGTATGGGGCACTTTCACAATACCCCCCAATTTCATAATGTTGGATTAGAATATTAGAGAGGTGGATATTAGTGAGATGATAGGAAAGGTTGAACCTTCCCACCAATATCCCATATTTGTTACCTTATTGCAGGTAGCACTTGAGTGGCTATCTGGCAAAATTGGGTGTGACATGAAAGAGTGGTAATTTGAATCTGCAGAGAACATCTCATGAGCTTGCTGAATCTTCTAGTCAATGGTGGAGATTGGTAGGCAACCTGCTACCTTCTTCATGTGTCGCATTTGTCTGGCCACTTTTAGACTTCTCAATCCACTTCTACACGCTTCTACGTGTTAGTGCACTGTCACTGTATCGTGTTAAGAGCCTCTGATGAATTTCAGTCCCTGACACACCTTTTCACCAAAGAAATCAGATCACTGCTCTTTGTTCCTCCTCGGTGCACACTTCTAGCAGAGCGGTCATGTTTACACTGTAAAGAAAACTGCATCAAGAAAACTGGTGAGATCAAGTACAAACTTTGATCATGTGACCACAATAATACCAACTATAAGCACACATGAGTCTATGTAAATGGTGGACAGGGACTGGGAGGGAGAGTAAGGTGAGAAATGTTGCTTAGAGTTACACAAGAAAATAGGAAAAGACACCTTTCCCCCCAAAATAGCTAAGTACAGACAAACCTCCCACCAGTGGACTAATAGGGGGAATGGGTGGTCTGTTAAAGCCGATTTTCCATACAGATTATTTTTGAGTTATAAAACCTGTGATGAAAGACATGACTTACCTCAGAATTCGAAACGAGCACGAACGTGTCTTGCCTGCAAAGCGATGACAAAAAGAAATATGTCCGCTATTGAAGATGCAATTTATGCGCACCTATCTCATCCAAAACGAGACGATATTTGCACACATGCAAATTTTGGCCGTATTGGAATAGCATAAAAAGTGGGGTGCCAGCAGCACGAGAGAACTGAAATCATTCGGCGGACAGTGTGCAATAGATTTGGACGTATGGATTGACAGACAGACAGATAAAGAGGAAGTTGAAGTAGGCGCGGCTGAGCTGGTATCGTTTTCACAACTGCCCAGTATAACGGCTGAGAAAGAGAACCACGCAATCCATTTCCTTGAGGCGACTGAAGAAGAAAAAATAGCTGGCCTGTCGGCGAGCACCACACTGTACTTTTTGACCTCCCACTCATCACCATTTTTTTTCTACAAAACCATTATAGTAAATACCTGTAGTTATATTCATAATGTAAGGCTGTGCAAAAATCCCAAAGATATGTTATGACAAAAGTGTAAGTAATTTTTGACTTACCCTCATAATTTTGAAAATTGGTGATTCATCTGTCTGTATTTCTAAGATATTGTAACTATTTACATTATTTACATTGTCGCCAAGGACACATGGCCCAGTGGATAAAGGTGTTGGTTTTGCTTGTCATATGCACAAATATATTTACTGCTGTCTTTTTAGCAAGTCTGACAGATCCAACAAAGTAAACCTGGCAACTGCTCTTGAAAAGGACCTCCAATTGTTAACTGGGGCAGGAAATGGTTTGTAGATTTGAACACCTCCACAACAAAACTGCTTTCATTCAATCATCGCATGAAACTTTTTCACCTGCCATCAGCATGGCTGACGTTAAACTTGAGTGACACTCTACGCCTTCTTGGGTTCATGTTTTTCACTGAAACAAAGTGGAGTTACGATACTGAATCACTTGCAAGGTCTACAGATTGAAAGTTGGTATGCCGTGTCAGGCCAGACAAATCTTTTTGTCAGAATTCATCATGCACATTTATAAATCTACCATTCATCCATGTTGCCATATCTGGTTTGGTACTCCTACTATATATCTCAAAATTCTTGACAAAATTCAAAGAAGGATCTGCAATATTATCGATCTTGATCTGGCATCTCAACTTTGGTCGCTTTCTCACCGACATGACGTGGCTTCCCTCTGTCTTTTCTATAAATATTTTCATGACAACTATTCTGATGAGCTTTTTTTTCTTAGTGTCTCGACTCCATAAATTTAAGTGTGCTACTAGATTGGCTACTAGGTTTCACCATTTTACGGTTGAACTAGCAAGATGTCTCTTCTCTTCTAACAGTTTGTTTTTCTCACACTTCTCGCCTGTGGAACTCCAGATTTCTTTCTTCCCTGCTGCCGACAATCTTGAGAAATTTAAATGCAACGTTAATCAGCATCTTCTGTCTCCCTGAAGTCTGTTCCTTTATTGTCCTTTTCTCACTCCTCCTCACTAAAGTTTTCTCATTCTCTTTCACTACCTGTAAGCCCCTGCATGCTAGTGGCATTATTGCCTTGCTTGGGGTGAATTGAGAGATGTATATATATATAATCGACTCTCCCGTCGAGATTCGACGTATGAGGGTCAAGCAGATCAGTTTCCAGGAAACCGACAGCTTGACACCGGCACATGGGATTTGATTATAGTGGTGAAGGCCTCGTGCAGGACCATCCACACTTTTTGAAGGGACGAATACAGAGACCTGGTGCACCGAATGCCACAAGGTTCCCAAACGACCCTCCGCAGGTTTTGAATTCAGAGTTGTCCTTCTCCTAGACCAGTTGCCATCCAAGGCTATAGAACCCAGTCTGTCCTGCTATTTTGCCCATAGCTGGAGGGAGAGGAAGAAGATTCATACCTTTCCCAAGGGTATTAGCATGTAAGTGAATGTAATGGATTCGACTGGAATTCGAACTCGGCTCTCCGATTTCCTCAATCCAAGCCGCTATCCATTACTCCTTTTTCTCGCAGTAGGTTGACATTTCTTTCTGCGGTAGACCAGTTGCAATCCAAGGCTATAGAACCCAGTCTGTCCTGCTATTTACCCATAGCAGGAGGAAGAGAAGAAAAAGAGGAATCATACCTTTCCCAAGGGTATTAGCACGTAAGTGAATGTAATGAATTCGACTGGAATTCGAACTCAGCTCTGCAATTCCTCAATCCAATTATATATATATAATCTTACCTGCTCGTCCCACTCTTGCTCTCACTCTCACTTCAACAATATCATTCAAAAATACTAAACTGATTTAATTCAGCTTTGAGTGTGTGTATAGATGGCGGAACAAGATTGAGAATTGATAATTTATTAAGAGCTCAAAGGACAGGAAACTGTGGAGAGCCATGATCTACCTCCTGACGGGATACAGCACATAAAGAAGAAGGGTGTGTGAACCCCTTTGTTAGAAACTCTCCCTAAGAGAATCTATTGACACCATGGTTAGGAACCTGTCCACAGGGTCAGCAGCCTCCTGGTTGGGAAAACTCTCGTTGAATAAGTAGGTCAAGAGGCACATCCTTGTCTTGTGTTCCTTAATACTACTTATACAAGGGAATCTCAGATGAAAGAAATGCTAGTCAAAAATTAATGATAGCTGAGGATGGCTGTTGTAAAGCAATTTTAGTACGTGACTTCCTTGCTCACAAAAATGGTATTTCCACTTTTAAAGTATCCATCAGATATGCCAATTACATATTCTAGGATGTCAAAATGAAGAATTCTCTTTAAAACACACAATAGTTTTCCCCCTAAGGAGATTGTGTTCATTTTTACAAGATTTAAAGGCTTTTCTAAAAATTATCTGTACTTCAGATTCTTAAAATAAATGTGTTATATTTCCATTGACCTGGGTATGATGATAAACTACATCCGGCAGCATCGCCTTTGATCAGGAGGTTTTGAGGAGCATGGAACTATCTCTTAATTGCTGGTGTTCCCAGAGCCACCCAGACCAGGAGTGGCAGTACCTGTTAGGGTCCCAGCTATGGGCAAATAGTTAGCCCCAAACTGAGGTCAAAACACTATGAAAGTATAAAATGGATTTTTATAGTAGAAATACCAGCAATACATTTTTGGAAAAAAAAATATTACCAGTAATGCATTTGACTCTCGACAAAAACCCTCTTTACAAAAATATGTCAATGAAATCTGATCTACAAACTGATTTCTTACAAAGAATACATATGAACCTCTCCTAAAAATCTTGTCAGCATTAAATAACCCAGGTTGATATGCCATAAAACAAAATAAACCAAACCAAATTATATATTTCCGCATGTAAGGTGACCTTTAGACAAGATGAGGTGAAAAAATGTACTAAATTTTCATGAATTTATCCTATACCTGTAGCATAAGATGACAGCTTATTGATTATATAAAGATGATGTTATTGGAAATGTTGTTACTGTATTCTTGGAAATTCAAAATAAACACAATAAAAAAATTGATTCTGTATCATGTTTTTCCTACACACATCCCCTAAAAGGGAAACTATTTTTTTGTTAACCTTTCATCATGATATGTTAGAGAAACATGTTTTTTTTTTTTCTGTTCTTAATTTTTTTTAAAGCAATTCACCCCAAGCAAGGCCAGAGTGCCACTTATACACTAGGGGGCTACAGAAAGTGTAGGTTAGGGAACAGTCTGGGTATAGTGGGGGGTTGAGGAAAGAATAAAAAGAATGTAGGAGGATAAAAAGAAGAACAGGCATCAAAGCAACAGATGATGTCGATTGACATTACATTTAAATTTTTAAAGATGATAGTTATCAGGGAAGTCAGCAAGAGGAAAGGAGATACTGATGATTGTGAAGAATTTGATCGGTTATAGGTATACACGTTTTATTAATATGGATAAGTTGATGGGAATTAAATAGTTTTATAATATCCTAAAAGTTTTAAATGCAATTACCGTAAAAGGATTTTTATTTGAAAAATATAGGTTTTATTATTTAACTGCAAAATTTTAATGAGAAATGAATATTATATTATCCTAAATGTGCTTACTACTGTTATTAGCATGACTATGATAATTGAAAGTTTAGCTCAAGATAAAGGTTGCTGTGAATGCAATCATAACTTGATGTTTACATTCTCTCAGCTGAGCTTGCATGGATACAAGCATAACTTCATAATAAATTACCTATTTGAAGAACAATTTCATTGATATGGAATTATTCTTCAAATGGGCAATTAATTATGAAGTTATGCCTGTAATATTGCCGTAACCTAGAGAAGGTTACGGAATAGAATAATCAAACGAGGGTTGGTAATGAACAATAATACTTAGGACAAGAACAACACATAAGTGGCCTGACGATTGTGTCCAGCATGAAACAGCCTGTTGCCTCTGAGTGTTAACTTCAATGTTCACTTTTATATTCATATTTACATACACTCTATCTCGGATATTGAGCACTTTATCCCATAAATATAGCACACCTTAAAAATGTATTTCTTCATATATATATATATATATATATATATATATATAATCCCTACCGTGCGCTGACGGATTAATGGTTAGAATCTCCGACTGACACCAATTCAGTCGGGTTTCGATCCAGATGTCTAGCCACACTGATGAGCTGTAAACAGCGAAACAGTCTGTCTGTGGATGACGTTATATCGGCTCCTGAAAAATTAATTTCAGTTGAGCTCTCTGGGGAGGAGGTGTGGGTTGGTAAACAGTGACTATTTATAGCTATATAGCGAGACTCTTCGCAAAAGTGAATTGAGTCACTGTCAGTCACTGGGCGTGTTTCTAAAAATAAATGCGCTAAAATCCTACCGTGCACCAACGGCTTAATGGTTAGAATCTCCGACTGACACCAATTCAGTCGAGTTTCGATCCTAGCTAGAGGCAACCGGATGTCTAGCCACACTGATGAGCTGTAAACAGCGAAACAGTCTGTCTGTGGATGATGTTATATATATATATATATATATATATATATATATATATATATATGTTCATATGTGGCCTGTTCATATAAATGAACTGGAGAGAACTGGTCTTTTCATGTTAATGTTGATTCACAGGCTGCAGACTATTTAAAACAAACATTACAATACTGCATTTAAACAAACATTGCAATACTGATATTAATAATAATAATACCCCCCCCAAAAAAAAACATGTGAAAGTTATGAGAATTTAATGCATTTTGAGGGTCAACTGAACTTCTGCCAAAAGTACTCAATACTAAACTATAATATTCAAAAAGTTGAGGGTTCTCTTAATTATCTTAACCAACCACAAATTTTGTGTCAAAATGCTCGTCAGGGTCATGTTTTATCGAGTGATTCTTTTTCTTATGGTTTATCAACTCTTTGCAGGTTATTTAAAGCCAGAAAATATTTTTACACTGAAAACATACTATTTTTTTTTTTTTTTTTTTTTTTTTTTGAACAATAATGGTTCTAATTAACCCATAACTGGTGGGGGAGAATAGGTTTTATTGGTTCTGTGCATGAATAATCCGGGATACAATTAACTATATGGTCACGGATTAGAATTGATTTGGCTTTGTAAATCATTGGAAGTAAAAGTATCAAAAGAAAACTAACATGATCCACACGATAAAAAAAAAAAATTGTCATATTTAAGTAATTTTGATGACATCTGCATTAATGTAAAAAGATCTAGAAGAGTGGCCATTCAAGACAACTTTAATTTCAGGATTTGATAAGAGATTGAATCAAATCAATAATTTATCCAGCAAGCCCATAACCTTTCAATTTGTGAAGGCCCAGCATGTCAAACTCTGTCAAAAATGCCTTTGAAATATATATATATATAACTTTAAGACATTTTTATGTTTAACATTCTTTTTATAGATACAAATATTTAAGTAAATGTTCTGTTTATAATAAACAGTATTAAACAACATTTACCGGCCTGAATGTCGGAGAAATTTTCACAAAAAATATTTGTCCTCCGTCAGGATTCGAACCTGTCATTTAGCTTGACGTGCCTTTACCGATTTGGCCACAAAGGAGCGTTCGGTTAGCAAGGTCGAATTTACTCCTTATAAACTTCAATCATCCATGAGTCTCTCACGTACAGTCATGTCTGCCCATGGCGTATCAAATGTAAACAAATGACGTCGCACATTATGAAATGGACAAAGTCCGACAATTATTTTAAGACATTTTTATGTTTTAACATTCTTTTTATTGATACAAATATTTAAGTAAATGCTCTGTTTATAATAAACAGTATTAACAACATTTACCGGCATTTATTATCGAGCCCCATTCAGGCTTATCGGCATATTACATTGAAGCATGCACTTTTATGTGGTTAAGAAGCTTGTCTTGCTTGATCAATTATAAGTGAGCAGTGAGTTCGATCCTCACTGGAGGCTCTGCGCTTTCGGCCTTGGGTCACATCCAAGCTATACTTAGAAACTCATTTCAGTACACTCCAACGTGGCATAATAGTTAGCAAGCTAGATCAATTACAACTGAAAAGTGAGTTTGATCTTCACTGGGTTCCCCATGTTTTCAACCTTGTGCCACATCCAAGCTATGTTTAGAAAATCACCAATTATATTAGTATTTAGGCACTTTGATGTGGTGTAATGGTTAGCAAGCTTGTCTTGCTAGGTCAATTATAACTGAATAGCAAGTTCAATCCTCACTGGGTGTCGCCGTACTTTTGGCCACATATAAGCTACACTTAGAAAATCACTGTCTCACGTTAAAACACGGGTCCTCATATAACTGAGCAAGAGCAAGCCTTGTCAGTGCTTAGATTGGTGATTGCTTGTGAATATCATGTGCTGTAAGCTTGGGTGTGTAGCTGGTGTGGTTGATAATGACTCAGAATGTGAAATCAGAGAGTCGAGTTTCAATCTCAGTCTGGTTCATTATATTCACTTACACGCAAATAACCTTGGGTAGAGTGACAAGTTCTCTGTGATACAGAAAAAAACCTACAGAAATAAAGTGGAAAATACGGAAATTCATGGAAAACAGAATTTTTGCTGCTAAAAAACAATTGCTGCAACATGTTATTCTATAAATAACATATGGTATTTTCCACTACTGATCCCAGTACTGCACAAACGCCATAACCTAATTCATGATATTAACTCAGCCAAAACCAATCACTGCTGGTTGCTGAAGGGCAAAACCCATGTGCGATATTTTCATATGGATAACATGGCACACACTGTCAAGGGTAATAAAAATAAATTGTTGTTTGTTTAGTAATTAAATTAGATTTTTAAATGCTAGTTTGATTATCTTTCACAATGAATAAACAAAAAGCTAGCAAACTTGGTGGGTGCACACTTTCAGAAAAATACAGAGCTGAAGAGCCTGCTTTCCATGATGATTTTCATCATAATTGCAATAAATTATTTTGCAGTTTTTTGCCAACACACCATAGATTGGGCTTGGTAGGATACATTTATAGTTCATCAGAAATCGCTGAAGCACAACAAAAATAAAGATGCCTATGTAAGTAGGCTGTATATTTGTATATTTTACTGTTTACACATAAGTCTGCTTTTCACGTGCTTTCATGATGTTGAAACACAAATGGATAATTGAAATTTACTGTCACGGAAGAACATAGAATTTGACATTTTAAAACACAAAGAAATTGCCACTCTACCCTTGGGAAAGGTATAAATCTACCTCTACTCTTCCCCGACCAAACTATGAGATAATTAAAACTTGTTTTTATCTCCAAAAAATTCTTAGAATCTAAAAATATTTTCTAGCTTTAAATAACCTGCCAAAGGTTGATAACCCATAAAAAACAAATCAACCAATCAAGTCCAAATGCATAACCACACTGAACATGCACATAAAATTGACCATGTATGTTTCTGTGACTTGTCACGTTTTAAATATTTCATCCTAATCCATATGCTCTTTGAGCAAATGTTATTAACGTCATTGCTGTCTGAGTGAAGCAATTTTATTGTCACTTAAAACCATTTGAGAATTTTTATCGAGTCTCTTTATTGTCTCTATTCGTCTTCATTTTGACAATTATTATCTATTTCAGTGGCAGGATGTGTCCGTTCTTCCTCCTCGCTTTTGTCAAACAGAATTTATGCAGGGATTTGTGACTCTGTTTGCCTTCATTCCTATTGTACCAACTTATGAGTTCCAAGTCGATTCTCTTAACTAAAATTCAGTCAGTGGAGCTCCAACTGTTTTTGTGGCATCATTATATATCCAAATGTCATGCAAAGGCTTGGCATTTTTAGCAAGTCATTTCCAGCAAGAAATTTTGAAGATAGTCAAATAAACTGTATGGTTTTAATAGACTAGAGCAGTAAAAATATGATGTGTGAAACTTGTCTATTCAAGTGTGTCTTCTGCAATAGAAAGGCATTTTTAGGAAATAATTCCTAGACATAAATTGTCTGTAGGGGAGGAAGAGTCAGCTCTTTCAGGTTCAAATTGACTCTTCATTTAAGTACCATATCTGCTCAGGATGTAGAAGATCAAAGCTCTCATTAAATTTCTGTCATTTCTTTATATTCTTCTTCTATGCAGGATGTCCCTCCAGGAACTTGGCGATTATGGCTCTCCATAATTTGCTGTCTTTTGTAGCTCTTAAGAAATTGTCTTTTTGTTATTTCTCTTAAACTCTAGTTTGCAGTCCATTTACTAAAGCTTGCTTGGTACATTAGGGACTGTTTTTCTATGTTCTTTTTGCCTTCAGTATGCCCTGCAAGTGTCAAATTTGTAACAATAGTTCCTTTGAGTAATCTAAATTTCTTTCCATGTAGCATCACCAATTATTCATTTTTGACTAGTATTTCTTTCATCTTATTTCTCTTGCTTTCCCACCAAGTAGTAATAGACTTAAGTTGTCTGAATTTCTTAGATGAAGCCTTTTCAATTATGATTCATTTTTGATTAGTATTTCTTTCATCTTATTTCTCTTGCTTTTCCAACAAGTAGTAAGTCTTAAGTTGTCTGAATTTCTTAGATGAAGCCATGGCAATTAATATTCATTTTTGACTAGTATTTCTTTCATCTTATTTCTCTTGCTTTTCCACCAAGTAGTAATAGTCTGAAGTTGTCTGAATTTCTTAGATGAAGCCTTGTCAATTATTATTCATTTTTGACTAGTATTTCTTTCATCTTATTTCTCTTGCTTTTCCACCAAGTAGTAATAGTCTGAAGTTGTCTGAATTTCTTAGATGAAGCCTTGTCAATTATTATTCATTTTTGACTAGTATTTCTTTCATCTTATTTTTGCTTTTTCCACTCTTAGTTGTTTGTATTTCTTTGATGTTAGTTATTAGTAATAACTTCAGAATATTTCTCACTGGCATAGAATGAGGAGAATTCATCTGAGAAATTCCAACAACTGAAGACTATTTCTAAAAAGTGTAAAAGGAAGAGATATAAGATGAAGAAGACGATTGTGCCAGCACGCCACTGTCACTGTGGCATAGTCGTTGAGAATCACTGTTTTCGATTAACACATCATGAATGAAAGTTGTTCTAACCTCAACTAAAATAAATAATTAAATATTTAAAAGATGAAAGAAGAAATACAATGGTAGCATTTATTAAGGTTAATTGTTCTCGCATGTCTTTTATTTATTAGCATCATGAAAGTTTAGTTACGTTTGTTCAAGCTTGGCAAATTCTCAGATTTGAGCATTATTTCATGCTTAATTTTCAAAGTACAAATTACAAAGGGCAGGGATTTATTAATTTGCATTGATTAAATTTTGTATCTTTAATAAGTTTTGTGAGTATTTTTGGACAAGGTAGTTACTTAATGAGATTCGGAGCCTGAATGTTCTGGTGAAATTGCACTTTTTTGTTTTCATTTATTCCACAACTTCATTGGACACTTCAATATGACATAATGATTAAAAAGCTTGTCTTGTGAGATCAGTTACAGCTGAGTAGTGAGTTTGCTCCTTACTAGGTGCTCCATACTTTCAGCCTTGTGCCACATCTAAGCTATGCTTAAAAAATTATTTTTGGTGCAATAGTTAACAAGCTTGTCTTGCAAGATCAATTATGACTGAGTAGTGACTTTGATTTTCACTAAGTGCTCAATATTTTCGGCCTTGTACTACACCTTTCTTTCTTATTTTTCGTTGATGTTTCAGCCAATTTTCATCAAACTTATCAATTACTTTATAAATGTATCCTCTTTTATATCCCTGGTAGCACATTGACAAATTAAATTTTAAAAACTCTAAAATAATTGTGGTCTGAAGTGGGTTGCCTGTTTTACTTCTTCATGTCATCGGCTAACTTCAAATAAATACAGACTACTTCTGTTATATCAGTAACTGCATTAATTCAAAATGTTTTTAATGAAAGTACTTTAAAGTAATTGAAGAAGATAGACTGTTACATGTAAACCTGAAGCTGTTTTTTCTCCATTCTAATTGAACGCTTTTTCTGATCAACCAGCTGGGTATGGCTGCTAGTTAGTAATAACTTCAGGATATTTCTCTTTGGCATAAAATCATATGAAATACTTGTCAAAAATTAATTTAAGAAATTTTTTTTTTTTTTTCTAATTCCATCATGTCTCTTTTCTTTTTTATGTTTTTTTTAATCATTTAACCCCAAACAAAGTGATAATGAAATTAATATGCAAGAGTTGAAAGTGAGGGTGAAGAAAGTGAAAGAGAATAAGATGACTTCTGTGAGGAAAAAGGACAATAAAAGAACAGGTTTCGGGATATTTCATTTAAATTTTTGAAGGGTGTCTCTGGCAGGGAATTAATAAACCAGAAGAGTTCTACAAGCGAGAATAGAACTTTGTTACATTTAACTATTTCAGCAGTAAAATAAGACCTAGTTGCCAATCTAGTCGATGTAAAAAGGAGAAAGCCCCATTAAAACAATTTAATCCTCCTCATACTCCTCATACTCCTCATACTGGGAGGTCAACAGCGCCAATTTGATAATGTTGCATCTTCTCTCTTGGCTGATGATTGCCAGATTTTTTGGAGTCCTTAACACAGAGAATTTTGACTTAGCTATTTTATTAATATCATCATGTACTAACTATCCAGTGGGAGTTGTTACCCCTTACTGGGGAGCCGTTTCAGACATAAAAAAAGAATATGACTACATTGCTTGACAGTTAAGAAACAACTCTCTGAAAAACCTTTCTTTATTTATCACTCTCACAATAACTCAGCCAATCAAAATCGACTTCCTTATGTCTTACATCTGACCCCAAAAGTCAACCTCCAGAAGTCAGAGCTGAGATACATTTCCTCTAAAAATAATAGTCTGCTAAACTATTATTTAACAAACGGCCATGAAAATATTTATAGAAGACGCAGAGGGAAACAATGTTATGGTGGTGGCAAAGTAACGGAAGTCGAGATGCCAGGTCAGGGTCGATAACATTATAGACCCTTCTTTCGATTTTGTTGAGAATCTCCAAATATATAGCTGGAGCACCAGATCAGATATGGCAGTAATATTCAATGCACTGACAAATGGAAGATTTAGAAATGTGTAATGGATTCTGATGAGAGAAAATTGTCTGGTACAAACAATACTGTGAACCAACTTTCCTAGCAGTAGACCTAGTTATTGATTCAATATAAACACTTTGCTTCATGTTAGTGAAAAACATGACCAAAAAGGCGCAGTGATTTGCTCTTCTGGAGGTTAGCATCAGCCATACTGACAGATGGCCAAAAATGTTCTCCGTGGTGATTAAATAAAAGTGTTAAAATTTACAAGTCATTCATTGACCCAGGTTTTTTTTTTTTTTTTTTTTTTTAAATTGGTGTTTACCCCCCTGTACAAGGCTCTGGGGCCACTCAAGGTAGAGTGTTACAGAGTAAGAGGTACAGCTATGTGTAGAAGATTTGTTTTGTTTGTTTAAGGGCATATCAACTCCTTATGGGTCAACTAAGGCTGAAATTTAATTTTTTGTATTTAATATGCAAATTAACTGGCTACCTTTAAGTGTGTTTTAGTATTTCCAGTCGTGCCAGTTAAACACATCCAAGCTTACAGCATCAGGTATTTTCAAGCGGTCATTCATCAGACTCATTATTGCTTAACTTCAGTGATCGTATGGGAACCAATGTTTCAATGAGATATGGTCATAAGCCTAACTGGCACATCACAAATCAATTTGTCAGTTGAGAACCTTTTTTTTATTATTTCAGGATGCACTTGTAGAATAATTAAAACTCTGTGGCTCACTTTAAATTTTAATAAAGGAAAATTAGTCATGAAATTTAAAAACGAGTAAATAATAAAAAAATGTCTCCCGAAATAAGCATTTATTTTTAAGCCTTTACACTATATATTAAGCCTGTAGAATAACTAAAGCTCTGGGACTGGCTTTAAATTTTAATAAGGAAAAATTAGTCAGGAAATTTGAAAACAGGTAAATAATAAAAAAAAGTATCCTAAAATACACATTTATTTTTAAGACATTACATTGTATATCTAAGTCTGCTTGTATGAAACTTGTGCTTGATGTGCTTTGGAAAAGGATAAAATTACCATTAATGGTTGGTTTAGCATTTCCAAAGAGGATTAGTGGTACAGTTTTCATATAAAGGGATTTATGAAGAATTTACTATTTTGTTTTAGAGTGGCTGTTAATGGCTGATTTAAATCTCTTGAGGAAGACAAAAAGGAAGGATTATCTACGCCTTCTTAGAGATTAAGGAATTTAACATCCAGTATAAAATATCAGGCATGGTGAAGTAATGGATAATGGCTCAGATTGAGGAATCGGAGGTTCGAATTTCACTCAGATCCATTACATTCACTTATGTGCTAATAACCTTGGGAAAGGTATGAATTCTCCTCTTCTCCCCCAGCTATGGGTAAATAGCAGGACAGACTGGGTTCTATAGCCTTGGATTGCAACTGGTCTACTGCAGAAAGAAATGGCAACCTACTGCAAGAAAAAAATCTGCCTTGTCAGTTGTGTTTCAAAAGATATGATCGCCTAAGCGTGTATCACACTTGTCACATAAGTGACTGAATGTATAGCGGCTTGGATTGAGAAATCAGAGAGCCAAGTTTGAATTCTTGTCGAATCCATTACATTCACTTATGAGCTAATACCCTTGGGAAAGATATGAATCCTCTTCTTCTCCCCCCAGCTATGGGTAAATAGCAGGACAGACTGGGTTCTATAACCTTGGGTGGCAACCTGTTTAGAAGGAAAAACTATGAATTCATAACTGGCCTGGAGAGTGTTGGGCTCTTTCAGGCTATCTTGCCCAAGAAGCAGTATTTGTATTGCAATACAAATGGTCCCCACCCCTACGGGTCATGGGATAAAAGAAAAAAAAATATCAAATGACAAAGACTTGACTTAGACATGAAAGGCTTGAATGTGCTTGGTGTGTCAAGCTTTTTAAAAATAAGGATTTTTCATTTTTAAATATAAAAATAATTAATAAATTACTCTTTTGTTAACTTGTGGCGCATCTGGCTACCTTTCAGGGCGCAGTAGTCTAACTGGGCACACCGGTTGAGAAAAGTTGGTCTAAACAATCACATCTGGTTAAAAGCCTGGAGCCATGAGCAGCTATTGCATTTTTGTGTTAAATGTGTAAAATATCTGGTTCATCCGCTAATCGCTCGTCAGATCCTCGGAAATGAATTAAATTGAAAAACAAAAAATTGTCTAAAACATTAGCTGCATGATTTCTTAACTCTTTGAATATGAGCGGCTGGTATACTGTACTCACCAGGGGGTCTGGGTTTAAAGGGGTAAGAAGAAAAACAAACAGGTAGCCAGTAGAACTCATGATATGACCCTAATACCTCCAACCTCTTATGCTCATTTTTCTTTTTTTTTTTTTTACTTCTGATACTGCTTTTTATTACTTTTTCTTTTCTTTCTTTCCTTTTCTCTTTTCTTTCCTTTTCTCTTTTCTTTCTCTTTCCTTTCCTTTCTCTTTCCTTTCTTGTCTTTCTTTTCTCTTTCCTTTCCTTTCTTGTCTTTCCTTTCCTTTCTTGTCTGTCCTCTTCTCTTACCTGTCCTCTTCTCTTTTCTTTCTTCTTCTCTTTTCTTACCTTTTCACTTTTCATTCTTCTTCTCTTTTCTTACCTTTTCACTTTTCATTCTTATAATTAATCATATATTTTTGTATTGTCTATAAGTATTCATCAGGTTTCTTATAACTCATTGGTTAGTAACATGCGATTTAAGAATTAACAGTTAGTTATATGACAAGTTAGTCTTTGAGATATGATAATTGTATGACTAATGTTTTGAAGATTTTGTCATTGCATTACTATTAGTGATAATAGGGGGCTTCAGTTGTTTTTATCTAAATAATAAGCTTAATTTATGTTTTCAGTAAGTAACAGGTGTCTGTGTATTAAGTTTCTTACAAGCTTATAATTTGTAATTGGTTTTGGTAGGAAATTTCATAGTGACTTTAAATTATTGTTTTTATTTTTGTCCAAGGTTAGTTTGATTTTGATCATCAATTTCATGGTTTAGGGAATTTTTTTTTTATTACTTTTCTTAGGGAATATTGTATTTATAAAAAAATATTAAATTTTCTCTATTAAATTCATTTATGCTGGTGATTTTTGTTGTTAACATGGACATTCATAAGTTAGTTTCCGTTCATCTTCTTAATAAAGGAAAGTTTTGAAGTTATTATTCAAATCAATTAGTATGTCTAGAACAGGAATTGTGTTATTGATATTAAATTTATATATTTATTGTCTTGCTTGGTGATGTCAGTTTAATAGACCTACTATCTTATGATTAGCATGTTTGTTTATGAGATATTGTAGTAATAATATAACCAAAGTATGAGTTATCTGAATACTTATTAATATTAGAGAAACAGATGATATGCATCTATGTATTAAGTTTTTTATAATTTTTTGTAATTATTATGTAATTGATTTCAAATTCTTGCTTCACCTGTTGCATTCACTTTCACACATGTTCTAGGGTAAAGTCATGAATCCATCTATTCCCTACTCTGCTGTTTAACCCATAGTAAGAAGATTTGCTATGTCTTCAAATGCCTCAAGTTGGGATAGTGATTGATGTAGAATTTCAATTTCGGTCTTCTTTGTAAAGAGGGCAAATTTAGGTTGGAGATGACAATTTAGCAGTAGATTTAGGAATTCTTTTTGGTGATCTGTTAATTTATATAAGAAATACGCTATATCAGTCAACCTGAACAAGAAAATTAAATTAATTATCTATTACATAAAATTTAAAACAGCTAACCTTATCATCACAAATAGCAACATACCTGCAAAATCAAAACTACAAAGAACCAACATTATTTATGAGTTCAAATGCTTCTTAAGCATCTGCGTTCCTGATCAAACCAAACTCATAAATAATTACATTGGTCACACTACTACATACCTATCCAGACGACTTACATTATACCTACATAGCCATAGCTCCATTAGGACTCGTTTAAAAACACACAGAAACCTACAAGTCTCCACCCAAGACATACTAGTAGAAAATACAAGCCTCATCCACATTTAAAAAAAGATTAAAAATAATGGAAGCCCTAATTCCTGTTGCATTCACTTTCACACATGTTCTCGGGTAAAGTCATGAATCCATTTATTCCCTACTCTGCTGTTTAACCCATAGTAAGAAGATGACTGAACTTTCTGTTCTTGGCTGGCAGCCAGTCTGAGAAGTAATTCTCTGAATTCTAAACTCTGGATAAGGCAGCGTGAAATCACCTATCTTTCCCAAGAAGTCATGGCAATTCACAGATAATAAAGAAAAGGGATCTGTGGAGAGCCATGATCACTCACATCCTGAAGGGACATGACATTTAGGAATAAAAAAAAAAAATGAAAAGGACAAATTAAAAGAAATGAAACTCAACATTTTCCTGGTTCTAAAATGTAAATCCATTTGTGTGTGTGCGTGTGTGTGTGCGTGTGTGTGTGTGTGTGTGTGTGTGTGTGTGTGTGTGTGTTACTAAAAAGAATATATTTTATGTTTTAAATTTATTTTAATACTTTGAATTCTAAACCGTTAATAAGGTAACAGGAAAATCAACTATCTTTCCTAAGAAGTCATGGCAATTCAGAAATTTTAAAAAAAATCTAGTTCACCCCCAGCCAGGCAGTAAAGCCATTAAGACCCAGGGGATTTAGCGAGTGTGGAAGAATTTGGGACAGACACATTAATAATGAGTGGGAAGAGAAAAAAGTAATCAGGAGGACAGTAGATAGTAATTGACATTGCATTTAAATTTTTGCAGAGTAAAGTTGGCTGGAATGCATGGAGCCAGAAGGGAGTTCCACAAGAAAGGTAGTAAAGCCACTAAGACATAAGGGGTTACTGGATGTGGAAGATTTAGGAACAGAAACATTAATAATGAGCGTAAAGAGGAAAGTGTAATCAAGAGGACAGTAGATAGCGATTGACATTGCATTTAAATTTTTGAAGATTAAAATTGGCTGGTGCCGGAAGGGTATCTATCTATCTATCTATCTTCCGATCGATGTATCTAAGCATGTTCACATGTATCTATTGATCTCTTCCAGTCTATCCTTCTCTCTCTCTCTCTCTCTCTCTCTCTCTATATATATATATATATATATATATATATATATATATATATATATATATATATATATATAATCTTATTATAAAAACACAGATTGTGTGTGTGTGTGTCTGTAACGTTTATATATTGGATCGAATTTCCTACATTTTTAGCCGATTTCAACAAAACTTCACAGGACTACATAAAATTACCTTGTATATATATAGTTTTAAGGTGTGCTATATTTACGGGATAAAGATAAAGTGCTCAATATCAGAGATAGAGCATATGTAAACATAAATATAAAATGCTAGATGCAATCATCAGGCCGCCTGACGATTGTGCCTAGCATGAAACAGCCTGTCGACTCGGAGTGTTGACTTCAATGTTCACATATATATATATATATATATATATATATATATATATATATATCTCCGTCTTTACAGTATCAATATTTTATTTTAAAACCGGTATCACTCCAAGTAAGGCAATAAAACTATTAAGATCCAAGGGGTTAGTGAGTGTGGAAGAATTTGGAACAGGCACATTACTTTTTTTCACTTCCCTGTCATTAGTAATCAGGAGAACAATAGATAGCGATTGACATTGCATTTAAATTTTCAAAGATTAGAGTTGAGGGGAAAGCATGGAGCCAGTGGGGGGAGAGTTCCACAAGCGAGAAGAGCGAGAAAAGAAACTGTTAGCATGGAATTTACGGTTACCTCTAATCAGTTCAATTGTAAATTGATGGAATCTTGTCACCATTCTCGTACTGCGGTTAAATTCAAAAAGTCTACAAAAAGAGAAAGCTGTGAGTGCCTTGATTGGGAAATGTATATGGCATTTAAACCAAAACACAAAAAATAACCATTTTCTTTTAATTTTGAAAAAAATTTTCATGGAGGACAAAATTAGTTATAGGAGATAACCCTCTTCTTTTTCAATTCTATTAAACTCTTCAATTTTTTTTTAATTCACTTAATACAAGGCCCAAAACCCACTCAAGGTAGTGGGGTTGTATTATCGTAAGGATGATCAAGAGGTGAAATACTTGTGGCTATGCAGGAAAGGTAAGAGCTACCTCTTGACTTAAAGAGGTCAAGATTTAATTAGTGAATAACATTTCAGGGTTCAGGCGGAGACGTTACAAGTATAGAGTTGAATCTAGAAGGAACCGGAAACCCAATCCTAAACAGGAAACTGCTCTTCAGTTACCGGATACCGGAGAGGCGTGTGAACCGGACGATAGGCGAACCTATCTACTCCTGTTGGGAAAGAAGAAAAATAAATAATTAGTGTGTATAATTTTAGAGCTGAGGCGGAGACGTTAGAAGTATAAAGTTGTAGTAGAATTCAGAAGGAACCGGAAATCCAATGCTAAACAGGGAACGAGGATTAAACCTCTACTCCAGATGCCCTGACTCTGAAAAAAAGACACCATGAAATTTCCGTAGATATTCCTGCGTAGTTACAAAACCTTTGACTGTAGAGTTATTGTGCTAAAGAAGAAGTATTGGGACTGTTGCATGTAATGGAATCCTTGTGCTCTTGAGCCACCGAAAACTTCGTGGTCACGATTTTGATGTAGGAAATTATAATTTACTCTGATCACGATGCATTGAAAGAGCTATGATTTACGAACCCCCTACAATTATTAGACGACTGAAGTATGCCAATATATCCCCTTTTCATACTATTAATACTGAAATAATGTGGATACGCAAATCATAATAATAAAAATAATAATAAAAAACAAGTAATTTGAAATCAAAATTCTATAACTATTTAAAGTAAAAATGAAAATACTCATCAGTAAGAGAATTTGTCTGACTTTCTGGGATGAGTCACCTTTATTTACAGGCAGACTATTATCCATATCTTTTTTTTTTTTTTATCAGAACGTTTCGATCATTATATCCTCCGGCCTTCATCAGGTGTATGTCGATCCGAGTAACCTACAGGGAATTTTGAACTGAAGCCATTATGTAAACTACAGGCGTAGATAGTTCTCACCCCACTGCCCATGTCTGGGGATATCTCGTCTAGTCCTTAATGTTAGTACTGCTCGCAAGGTTTATACTGATTCCAAGTACACATTACCCGGCCCAGGGATTGAACTTAAAATAATTACGTAACCAAGTTCACAAACCAAGACAGGCTTTGGCACGAAGCCGTTCATCTTTCATCGCGGAGTCTCTGGTATGAAGCCATCCATCTTTCATCGCGGAGTCTCTGGTATGAAGCCGTCCATCTTTCATCGCGGAGTCTCTGGTATGTAGCCGTCCATCTTTCATCGCGGAGTCTCTGGTATGAAGCCGTCCATCTTTCATCGCGGAGTCTCTGGTATGAAGCCGTCCATCTTTCATCGCGGAGTCTCTGGTATGAAGCCGTCCATCTTTCATCGCGGAGTCTCTGGTATGAAGCCGTCCATCTTTCATCGCGGAGTCTCTGGTATGAAGCCGTCCATCTTTCATCGCGGAGTCTCTGGTATGAAGCCGTCCATCTTTCATCGCGGAGTCTCTGGTATGAAGCCGTCCATCTTTCATCTCGGAGTCTCTGGTATGAAGCCGTCCATCTTTCATCTCGGAGTCTCTGGTATGAAGCCGTCCATCTTTCATCTCGGAGTCTCTGGTATGAAGCCGTCCATCTTTCATCGCGGAGTCTCTGGTATGAAGCCGTCCATCTTTCATCGCAGCGTCTCTGGTGTGAAGCCGTCCATCTTTCATCGCAGCGTCCATCTTTCATCGCAGAGTCTGTGAAGCCGTCCATCTTTCATCGCAGAGTCTCTGGTATGAAGCCGTCCATCTTTCATCGCAGAGTCTCTGGTATGAAGCCGTCCATCTTTCATCGCAGAGTCTCTGGTATGAAGCCGTCCATCTTTCATCGCAGAGTCTCTGGTATGAAGCCGTCCATCTTTCATCGCAGAGTCTCTGGTATGAAGCCGTCCATCTTTCATCGCAGAGTCTCTGGTATGAAGCCGTCCATCTTTCATCGCAGAGTCTCTGGTATGAAGCCGTCCATCTTTCATCGCAGAGTCTCTGGTATGAAGCCGTCCATCTTCCATCGCAGAGTCTCTGGTCTGAAGCCGTCCATCTTTCATCGCAGAGTCTCTGGTATGAAGCCGTCCATCTTTCATCGCAGAGTCTCTGGTATGAAGCCGTCCATCTTTCATCTGACATCTCGACAGACTGTGGAAGTCTCTTAGGTCTACGGGATTTGCTATGTTTCCACGCGCCTCGAGTTGATGTAGAATTTCAATTTCGGTCTTCTTTGCAAAAAGGTCAAATTTAGGTTGAAGATAGCAATTTGGCCCTATATTATTATTCAAATCAATTAGTATGTCTTAATATGTGTTATTGATATTAAGTTTATATTTTTATTGTCTTGCTTGGTGACGTCAGTTTAATAGACCTACTATCTGATAATTAGTATGTTTGTCTATGAGATAATGTAGTAACAATATAACCAAAGTATGAGTTATCTGAATACTTATTAATATTAGAGAAACAGGTGATATGCATCTATGTATTAGGTTTTTTTTAATAATTTTTTGTAATTATTATGTAATTGATTTCAAATTCTTGCTTCACCTGTTGCATTCACTTTCACACATGTTCTAGGGTAAAGTCATGAATCCATCTATTCCCTACTCTGCTGTTTAACCCATAGTAAGAAGATTTGCTATGTCTTCACATGCCTCAAGTTGGGATAGTGATTGATGTAGAATTTCATTTTCGGTCTTCCTTGTAAAGAGGTCAAATTTAGGTTGGAGATGACAATTTAGCAGTAGATTTAGGAATTCTTTTTGGTGATCTGTTAATTTATATAAGAAATACGCTATATCAGTCAACCCGAACAAGAAAATTAAATTAATTATCTATTACATAAAATTTAAAACAGCTAACCTTATCATCACAAATAGCAACATACCTGCAAAATCAAAACTACAAAGAACCAACATCATTTACGAGTTCAAATGCTTCTGAAGCAACGGCGTTCCTGATCAAACCAAACTCGTAAATAATTACATTGGTCATGCTACTACATACCTATCCAGACGACTTACGTTACACCTATACGATCATAGCTCCATTAGGACTCATTTAAACACACACAGAAACCTACCAGACTCCATCCGAAACATATTAGTTGAAAATACAAGCTTAATAACCTCATCAACATATAAAAAAAATATTAAAAAAAATAATGGAAGCCCTAATAATATAAAAGAAAATGTCAACATTTAATAACATTAACTATGAACACGGCCACAATGCAATGACTGTGTTTGGAAAATAAAACATTACGATAACTCTAGGTACATACATAACTGAATGTATGGGTTGTGTTAAAAGTAAAAATAAAATCTTCCTTGATAATGGCTAAAAGTATAGCCGAAAGCGCTCGGACCTGCAGAATATTTGGACAGTTTTTACACACTTTGTGTCCAGAAAATAAAACACTTGTATGAACACAAGAAAAATTAAATAAAAAGCTTAATCACAGTACCTTGTCAGTCGTCTTTAACGAAACTTGCACACACACACACACACATATATATATATATATATATATATATATATATATATATATATATATAGAAAGCCACCAATCTGCTACTGGCGTTTAACACTGGTGGCCCGCTGTCGGACCGCCGCCGTGGTCGTCTCACCAATGTTACCACTGGCGGACCGCTAGAGGCCCACCAGTGGCACGCGGGTGGCTGCCACCATAAGACTGCTGGTGTTGCCATCGTTGCCCGCCAGCGGGCCACTAGCGGCTTGCGTGCAGGGACAGGGAAAGAGAAATAGATGGATAAATAAAAAGATCCGGAGGGAGCGATTGATAGATAGATACATACATACATCGGTATTTAGATAGATTTGGACAGGTTGAACTAGATAGATGGCTAGATTCCGAAAAGGTAAGATAGATACGGAGCCGGATAATTGGACGTTTAAATGTAGACAGAATGTTTAAAAAGAATTACTAATGTCCACTCCAAACAACCCCCAAGAGCTCATGTTGTAAGGGCGTACAAGGATGGGTTAAAATGGGAATACCATAAAGAAATGTAGTCTCGACAATGGTTACCACTAGGCGGTTAAGATTGTTGGGATCCGGGAAGCATTCCTTCGGGAGACTTCTACAACGTAACAGTTCTGATGTGTAGATGCGGACAGGAGTTTGATAGGTGGATACAGAGATAACTAAATACAGGACAGAATGAAGCCGGAAAAAAATGGATGTTTTGATAAAGATACAGAAGGCTAGACAGCTGAACATGTCGACCGAACAAAATGTGTGGCCTGACATCTTGACAGAGTGTGGATGTTGGGCGCCCGTATGGCAGTACACCTCGACAGTGTGTCGGGTTTGGTCGCCCGTACGACTGTTTAATTTGAAAATGATTCTGCAAAAACAGTAAATAGTGATTTAATCAACGGATGCTGGTGTTGCGTTGCAGCTCAGAACAGACACCAAGTTCATTGACAGGGTGTAATTTCTTGCAGTCAAATGCTTGTATCTTAAAAATTACCCTTCGGACAGATCGTTACCCACGCGTGAAGAACAAAACGATTTCTAGCAGTAAACCAGATTTTATTCTTGGGTTGTAACTTAGAACTATCAGCGAGCGAAGTGGAGATGAGGCGTAAGTGGTGTGTGAGAGGTGAACAGTTCAACGGCCGTCTTTCCTGTCCGTTCTGTGAGGACCACTTGGTTCCTTCTGTTTGCTTTTTCGTGAGATGGATAGTTTTATAGACAATAATATTTTTTATTGTCATCTTCGTTTAAAAATGTAATCAGTCTTTCTTCTGTGACTTTCTCTCAGTCTGAGCCTTTTGCTCTGTACTTTGAATTTGACTTCATTTTCTGATAACCATCGGTCGAAAGTAAATGTTCCGTATCGACTTTTGCGTCAGGTTCCGTTGTTTATCAATTTAACAAAATAGTTAATTCATACTGCTAAAGTGGAAAATGTAGCGAAAGTCTTTCATTGACACCACAATACTCTCGTATTGCTGTACGATCAGAAACCAATGCATCATAAATTCTCTTCATTCGCGATGTCATGCACCAAAACATGTTCTAAGAATCTATTGGAGAGACAACAGTAGCAGCAGCCATCTTTAATTCAATCTGAAAAGCACACTTCTTGTAAAATTGGACTTTGTCTAGCACGAACACTTGTTGGCACGATTTCTTAAGTCATGACTTCTCTAACACGATCACGATCATACGCGCAAACAACGCTGTGAATTTGTTTTGTTAGTCAGGGCTTGCTCTGCCGGCCTGCCTTGTTCCACAGGCCGGCTGAGCGAGTCCGGCCTTTGTCCGAGAGGCCGGCAGAGCGAGTCCGGCTTTTGTCCGAGAGGCCGGCAGAGCGAGTCCGGCTTTTGTCCGAGAGGCCGGCTGAGCGAGTCCGGCTTTTGTCCGAGAGGCCGGCAGAGCGAGTCCGGCTTTTGTTCGAGAGGCCGGCAGAGCGAGTCCGGCTTTTGTCCGAGAGGCCGGCAGAGCGAGTCCGGCTTTTTGTCCGAGAGGCCGGCTGAGCGAGTCCGGCTTTTGTCCGAGAGGCCGGCAGAGCGAGTCCGGCTTTTGTCCGAGAGGCCGGCAGAGCGAGTCCGGCTTTTGTCCGAGAGGCCGGCAGAGCGAGTCCGGCTTTTGTCCGAGAGGCCGGCTGAGCGAGTCCGGCCTTGTTTAGTGAGCTCTGGCATGGTTTGGCAACAGCGATCATTTCTTTTCTTTTTTAAATTGTTCGATATAAATTTGAAGAAAGATACGATAATTTTGGATGTTAGATTTTGAGAAGAGAAAAAAAAAACAAACAAACTAGACTGTTAGATGAAAGTTTATCAAGAAGACAACATCGAAAAAAATCTGCATTTCAAGAGTCGGTGTTGCCATGGACTTCCCAAGAAAAAAGAGCCCCCCCAGAAAGTCGTATTTTTAATTAATTTAAATGTCTCCTTTGAACTTAAATTTCGGTTTTAATTGAAAAATAATTGTCCAACCCTTATCCGTAGATAAATAAAGTTTATCATTTTAAGAACATTGGCACGTTTTCTCGTCACGCATCGACTCATCAAACCAACATTGTAGACGAATAATATAAACGACTAATTTTAAAATCTCTTAGAAATCCAATATTTTTTGGCGAAAAACAATTCCGCTTTCAGACAATATATCAAGCAAAAAGATACTGTCACAACATCGTTAGAATACTGACGAGACACCCTCGCATCTAGTCAAAGACATTCAATTTTCCATTTTTCTAGTTTTTTTCTTTGTTAACATTTCGGACCGGGATTTCTTACTAAACTATCAAATAAGTAGGATCATTGGGACAAAATGCCTTTCAGTGGGGAGGGAGGGGGAGGGAAAAAAATTTAAAAACGAAAAAACAAAAAAAAACAAAATATATAAAAAATGAAAACAAGTGGGCCAACAAGTGGGTGACTGCCTACATCGTCATGATGATGGTGACTGAATATACGGCTTTACCTTGTGTCCAAGCGTCGACCTGTCTTGATGCCATTTAGTAAATCTAAAGGTGAATTAACTAGATTTTATGAAAGTAAGGTTTACTTTATGTTTAAAACTTAATGAGCATAACGTTTATTTACGCACTGTAGAATATGGGGTCAAAAGTCAAAAAATAAAAATTCCACCTGGACTTGAAAAGCGAGTTTCTCTCGCTTTTCAATGAAAAAAAATAATAGAAATTTGAAACACCAGCAGTACAATGTGCAATAAATCAAGACATTGAAATTTATGTTTAAAAATAAATTATCTTTGAAATTTATGTTTAAAAATAAATTCTTTGATAACCATTATATAACCAATAGTCTGAAGAAAAAATATTTATTTTATGTTTCATAAAATCGTATATAGAATAAAAAATTATAACTTTTTATATTACATTATTAGAAGTATTTTTTTTAATTAATTTTTCTCAAGTTATTGAATTATCATTCTTCCGATGATGAAAAGTGCTCATAGGCAGTAATTCAGAATTATTTCCTTTTTGAACATCCATACGAAAAAATAATCGAACAGTTGCTAAGAGGAAAAAAACATTTTTTTAAAGTTTTACAATTGAAAATGGCATTAAATTTTACATTTTTCGATTATTCAATCCTATTTCTATTTAATTAAAAAAAAAAACTTCTGACGAACAGCATGAATGGTATGAATTTCAAAATTGCAATGAAAAATTACAAGTAATGTTTTTAAGAATCAATATTAAATGTAAATTTTTTTTTCTATTTTTATATTCTGAAAGAAAATAACGTGTTTTATTAAATTATATACAAGGGATCAAGCAACAACTGTCAGGGAATATTTTTTTTTATTTTGAGTTTTATTGAATTATTTTTGGTAAGATTCGGAACAAATTTTCCTAATGTTCATTTAATATTGCGTAATGTCTACAGGGATATTTCTTTATCTGTGAAAAAATTAACAACCATTATCACACCAATTAAAAAGCACACACGAGATATTGAAAGGGGGTGGGGGTGGGTGAAACAAACCCACAAAAATATTTCCACTAGATTGTCTTTTAAAATAATCTATTAGTGAATAAGTCGTGAATATTCCGTTTGAATCGAATAAATCCATGTTTTTGGCAAATATTTTAAAATCTGGGTTGGGGGTGCGAATTTTTGTTTGCATTATGAAAAAAAAAAGTATCCGTTTCAGTGGTACCTAAATTATTTTTTTCTTACTAAGTTGTTTTTACACTATTTACATTATTCGGACTATTGTCCTCATCTTTGTCACCATATTTATTACAACGTTCCGGCCCTTGGGTATCTGTCTATATTTCTGAGATGAGGTATTATGTACATTATTTAAATTATTCGGACTATTGTCCTCATCTTTGTCGCCATATTTATTACAACGTTCTGGCCTTTCAGTATCTTTCTATATTTCTGAGATGAGGTATTATGTACACTACATTATTCGGACTATTGTCCTCATCTTTGTCGCCATATTTATTACAACGTTTCGGCCTTTCAGTATCTGTCTATATTTTTGAGATGAGGTATTATGTACATTATTTACATTATTCGGACTATTGTCCTCATCTTTGTCGCCATATTTATCACAACATTTCGGCCGTCGTTTGGAATTTCGAACTGAACCCTTTATTTCGCTCACTGGGGTAGACTGTTCTAGTTCCACGTGCCATGTTTGATGGATGTCAGTTATCAGTTATCTCCTGTTAATTTCCCTCTGAAAGTTCTCAACTGCCTTAACCAACGCCTTTATCCACTGTGCCATGTGTGCCAGTGAGCGTAATAAAGGGTTCAGTTCGAAATTCCAACCACCTGAAGAAGGTCGGAGCGTACAACGGCCGAAACGTTGTGATAAATATGGCGACAAAGATGAGGACAATAGTCCGAATAATGTAAATAATGTACATAATACCTCATCTCAGAAATATAGACAGATTAAGTTGTTTTTATTTTTTTGTTTTTAAGAGAATGTATAATTTCAAATTGTAACTGTAACACTGTTTTCATTAAAATAAAATAAAATGAAATAAACGCTACCCTAGTGTTACAAATTTAAAAGTCAATTACCTTTAACTCCACTTTTTCGCTGAAAACAAAACAAAACAGGAGTGTGATGAAAAAAAATGCCGCAAACTTAATAAAAACAATGTTTGTTATTATTAAGAGGAAAGTATTTTTTTATTATTATTATTTTATTAATTTTTTTAATCCTTTCTAGCACACTCGAAATTTTTTGTTTTTTTTTTTTTTTTTTTTGCGTTAACGGTCGACGTAATATGTTCGATTAGTGTTTTTGCGCTTATTTCCAGTGGAAAACACATTGATTTCGAAATTCTTGCAAAAATCAAATAATTGTTGGATTTTAATGAAACTTTCAGGACTTACAAATGAACGAAATTATTTTTGAAATTTTTTTTTTTTTTTTTTATCCTGGTATTTTTTTTTTATTATTACATATGTTACTCCCCACTTAATTTCATGAAATTTCTAGAAATTATATTTTCGCCAGAAAATTTTTTTATTAATCAAAAACAGAACACCTTGGAGATTGCTAATCAACAATTTTTTTTAAAACTTCTACTCATTTCCCGAAAATCTGCTCTGAATCATAAAATAAAAAAATACAATAAAACTAATTATTTAATTAGAAATTTTTTTAATTGCTTTTATAAATAAGATTTATTAAGAACACTATTGTCTTAAGAAAAAAAATTCGATGAATAATGAATTTTTACAAAAACTGTTTTCATTTTTTTAAAAATTTTAATTATAATAATTTATAATATATAAATCTTTTAACATTCTGCATTTACTGTCAGCCTGTTGTTATGTAATATTGTTATTAAGTCTAAACTATATTTACTAATCAGAAATTGAAAAGCTTAATACAAAGTATTTCGCTTCAAGATTTTAAAAATATTTTTTATGTATATAAAATATTGCGTAACGTACCACCTTTTTGAAAGTATGGTCGACTATACACGACATTATCAGAAAATAAGAGCGATGGTTATAGTAAAGTCAACATTCCTAAAATTAGATTACGGAGAATATTTTCCAACATTTTTAAGATTACTGAATACTTAAAAATGATATAAAAAAGACGCCCACCTGTCATTTTCTTAAATTATGTTTCAACAGTCTCCGTAGGACCTGTCAACACTTCCTCAGTGATTGTCAAGAGTTTGACAAGGGATGAAAAACACGTAAATCACCGCTACTGTTTGTTTTAAAAATCCATTTTTCTGTTAATTTCAACTTAAAGTAAATAATATTTGTTTCAAATCAAATTAATTATACTTTAAATCAGATAATATTCCTCACATAAAGTTTCAGAAAAGTATATTTTATTTTTGGAAGATTTTTAAAAGTGAGAATTAACTTTTGTTTACAAATGTGTCAAAAACGGCCGATTTTAATGATTTTACTGAAAGCGACCAAAAAAGTTAAGATTCCAATCAATATAATTTCTATTTGAAATACACTAGAATATTTTGCTTACTGGAAATACTAAATTTAATCCTTTTAGTCTTCAATTAAAGGTAAAATAAAGCTTCAAGAATTTTTTTAAAATTTTTTTTTAAAATCATTTTAAACCTTGGCGGAGATATCTACGTTATATAAATTAACAAAAAATTAAATCTAGAAAAAGATTTTTTTTAAATTGTTTATCCTGATTTTTTTTTATATATTTCAGATGTTATTTTTATATAAAACACGTGCGATATATTTAGAAAAATTGTAGGAAAAATTAAATTGAAATTATAAACAAAGCGATGCAATTTCGTCTGAAGAAACTTTGACACTGTTTTGTTTACGTTTCGCAATAAACATTTTGTATTGAAATAAAGGATGTACGAACCAAGAATTCAAAGAAAAATACACCAGTTCCAAAAATATTTACATGTATATTTTTAATGAAATGTTCAGTTATTTAATAAAAGGTAACATTCGAAAATTATTAATAAATATTTAACTTATAAAAACAAGTAAGTAAACTGAAAGGAAATGTTCACCTGCAGATGTTTTACAATTTAATTCACGTATGAAGGGAATCGATAATGATAGCCTTTTCCCTACAAGGAAATCTTACTGCCACATCATGTTGAAACACCGTACGATCGCCAAAGTTAACCAGCGTCGAGCCTGGTCAGAACCTAGATGGGTAACCGCTTAGATGTGCGCGTGGTGTAATAGAAAATGGCTCGGAATTGTTAATTGGAGAGCCGAGTTCCAGTTCCAGCTGGGATCGTTGTATTCATTCACGCGCAAATACCCTTGGGAAAGGTACGGGTCCACCTCTTCTCCCCCCCAGCTATGGGTTAATTAGTAGGACTTGTATCAGTAAATCATTATTATCTCCCCGCAAAATTCTTAGAATCTAAAAATATTCTCTGGATTTTAAACAATCTCCAAAGAGCTGATAGGCCGTAGAAAACGAATCAATCAAAAACCTACCAAAAATATTTGGCATTCATTGACCGAACAGCCATTACTACTGTCGGTTTTAAAATTTATAAAATCTTTTTCTTGAAACAATTTTTCAGGAAAATACGTTTCCAAATCCCAGTAGCTGTTATCGCTCTTTCCAGTATTGATAGGCGTTTCCTTCCTAACCTTTTATTTGAAGTAGTGTGGAATGTCAACATCTTGATCATGTCATTATTTTCTCTTCGAGTTACATGTGCTATCCATTTTAGTTGTTGCTGCTGCTGGTAGTCCTCCTGTTATGGGGTTTCTCTTATTTGATACTGTTTTTTGTTTGTGATTCTGTAGTGCTAATCCACAATGTTTAAGGAAGGATGGTCTTTGGCAAGACTCTCAGAATTCACTCGCTCAAAGCCATTTTTAACCATTGATCTTAGAAAGAAGTTGTATACAGCTGACAGTTTAGATATTTCTGAACGAGTTTGGCGCCATTCATGACATCCATATGAAAGTTTCGATCTGACGAGGCTATTTAAGAGAATAATTGGAGTTTGTCTATACCTATACCTCTGACGTATTATGATTACTTGCATTATTTACATTATTCGGACTGTTATTTTCATTTTCATTGCCATTTTCACAAGGTTTCGGCCGTTGTACTCTTCGGCCTTCTTCAGGTGACTGCATCTATGAGAAGACGTATTATGATTACTTGCAGTATTTACATTATTCGGACTGTTATTCTCATCTTCACTGCCATTTTCAGAAGGTTTCGGCCGTTGTACGCCCGGGCCTTCTTCAGGTGACTGGATCTATGAGAAGACGTATTATGATTACTTGCATTATTTACATTATTTGGACTGTTATTCTCATCTTCATTGCCATTTTCACAAGTTTTCGGCCGTTGTACGCTCCGGCCTTCTTCAGGTGATTGGAATTTCGAACCTAACCCTGTCTTTCGTCCACCGGGGTAAATAGTTCTAGTTCCATGTTCCATGCCTCTTCCGGACAACATGGCCTAGTGGATAAAGACGTTGGTTAAATCCAGTGACTAGACCCAAAGAGTTGTGAGTTCAATGCCAGGCCATAGCAGTTGTGAACCAAAATTTGGAGAATTGAGTTAAAGGGAAATAACTGAGACACCCGGAAAAGGCATAGCACGTGGAACTAGAACAATCTACTCCGGTGGACGAAATTAAGGGTTCGGTTCGAAATTCTAATCACCTGAAGAAGGCCGGAGCGTACAACGGCCGAAACATTGTGAATATGGCAATGAAGATGACAGTCCGAACAATGTAAATGGTGCTAATAATAATTGTTCTTTTCAGGTTGATGTTTTGGTTTTGTAGCAATGTGTGGTATTGGGCGAAACTATCTCTAGTGCAGCCTATTCTATGTTCAATTTCCTTTTCTCCTATACAAAAGTTGTTATAGCTGATCCACACGCCGAGATATTTTAATTTTTTTTTTTTTTTTACAGTAATGTTCACTCTGTATAAGGCCCGGGGGCAACTTGAGGTAGAGAGTTACGTTAGGGGGGTAGTTTATATGGAAAGGAGGAAAGTAACTAGACTTGAACAGGTTAAGATTATAGTGATCGGGGGAACATCCTTAGGGAGTCTGTTTCATAAAGTAGTGGTTCGCGGGAAGAAGCTGTTCGAGTGGAACTTCTCACCGATGGAATACGGGGGGAATGTGGGTGGTTTGCTACCATGTAAGTGGCATGGCGAGTCCTTGCCGTGCAGGTCAGACCCGGTGGAACCACAAATTGTAGTTTGTCTGAGCACTTTTCATGGAAGTAGCGATAGAGCAGTGAGAGACTCGCCACATCCGGCCTGTGAGAGAGAGAGAGAGGTTGGAAGATGGAAAATAATTCTTCTCCCACAAGGACACGGAGATGCTTTTGAACGCTATCAAGACTGGAAAGTGAGGTCCGTGCAGCTCCTGTCCAAATATAGCAACCGTACTCCATTTTCGATCTGATCTGGCTCTTATGTTATAGGATTTTTCTAAGATAAAAAACCCCACGAAAAAATGTATCGTATTACAAAATAATGTTTGTGGTAACGTTGATGTTAAAAACCAAAGCAAACCACAGACGACTATATTTAGTCTCCCTCCCACTAGGGCAACATGTGACACAAGGTCGTTTGTTTATTGTGGGCTTACTTGAGCCCGTGGGCTCGGCCCCAAAATATGCCCATTTGAACCAGCCTAAGCGGGTTCAGGGCCGGTTTTACCTCCCCGAAGGAGACTCCGCCCTTCGGCGTAGCCTCCTTCGGGTTCCTCTCCGTCCGTAGACAGAGAGGTGAACCGAACACTCGCTCAAGAGTTGAGCAAACGACAGACGACACGAGCCAAGTTTAAAAAAGAGAAATACGTTAAATTTATTGAACACACAAAAATGAAAGGAAAATTATACGAATAAGGTGCTTTGTGTGCTGATAATGGCCAGTAACATGTATATACAAATAGAAAATATATAACCCAAATACAAGTATAGTGCAAATAAATATCCATTTTTTTTTTTTTACAATAAAGGATATAAAATTATACCTTCTACAATAAAGGATACAGAATTATTCCTTTTGCAGTAAACGATATAAAATTATAACTTCTACAATAAAGGCTGTAAAATTATTCCTTTTACAATAAAGGATATAGAATTATTCCTTTTACAATAAAGGATATAGAATTATTCCTTTTACAATAAACGATATAGAATTATTCCTTTTACAATAAATGATATAGAATTATTCCTTTTACAATAAATGATATACTTAAAACAAAATAACCCGTTTTGCAATCAAAATATAAAATATGCGGCATTAGGTCACAGAAAGTCAAACGAATTTATAACAAATACAGAAAAGGAAAGTTACCACTTCTCTGAATGTTTTTCAAGTTGTAGGTACAATGTTCGTAGAGACCTTTCTTGGTAACAGTAAAGAAAAGATATCAAACCAGTTCTTGAATTTCACTTAGATGAAATAGCAACCCTGATTACTTTCAATTCTCGGCTGGCATTATCAAAGTTATTCTATGTCGTTGTTCTTCACCAGAGTGAGCTGAATTCAACCAGCAGCTGAAGATATCTTTTCACCCTTTGTTTGGATCAGTGATTATAGGATTTTTATAAGATAAAAAAAACCTATGGGAACCCTATGTATCGTAGTACAAAAAAAACTGTTTGTGGTAACGTTGATGTTAAAAAGCAAAGGACACGATAAAGACAGACGACATGAGCCGAGTTTAAAAAAGAGAAATACGTTAAAAACTTTGAACACACAAAATGAAAAGAAAATTACACAAATAAGGTGCTTTGTGTGCCAATAATGGTCAGTAACATGTATATACAAATAGGTTTGGCTTAGTTTGTTTTGTTTTATGGTATTTCAACTTCAATGGTTTACTTAATGCCAACAAGATTTTTATTACTGGTAATTTTTTTTTTTTTTTAAGTGTTTTTGGTAATATTTTTCCCAAAAATGTATTGCTGCTAATATTTTTTTTCAAAAATGTATTGCTGTTAATAATCTGTTCTTCAAAAATTTATTGCTGGTAATAATTTGCAAAAATGTATTTCTGGTATTAAGACCTATTTTTACACGTTTTGACCCCAGTTTAGGGGTTAACTATTTGCCCATATCTCGGACCCTAACAGGTGCTACTACCCCGGGTGAGGGTGGACTTGGAATCACCAGCAATTAAGAGGTGGTTCCATGCTTCTCGAAACCTTCTGATCAGAGGCCTAGCTGCTGGATGTAGTTTATCGTCTTACCCAGGACGCGGATGTAGTTTACCGTCATATCAAGGACGATATATACAAATAGAAAACATATAATGCAAATACAAGTGTATAGTGCAAATAAATATACCTTTTTTTTTTTTTTTTTACAATAAAGGATATAAAATTATACCTTCTACAATAAAAGATATACTTAAAGCAAAATATGCTGTTTTACAATCAGAATATAAAATATGCAGCGTGAACTTCCCAGAAAGTCAAACGACATTATAACAAATATAGAAAATGAAAGTTACTACTTCTCTGAATGTTTTTCAAGTTGTAGGTACAATGTCCGTTGAGACCTTTCTTGGTAACATTGAAGAAAAGACATCACACCAGTCCTTGAGTTTTACTTAAATGAGGGACCAGTCCTGATTTGTTTCAATTGTCGGCTGGCGGTATCAAAATTCTTCTATGTCGTTGTTTTATGACCGGAGTGACATGGATTCACCCAGCAGCTGAAAATGTCGTCTTTTCTCCCAATCGATTCAATCGAATTCTTTTCTTTTATACACCAAAACCGGCTCCAGATTGCGTCTCGGGATTTGGAGCAAAGCCCTCTGATTGGTGCCGAAATAAATCACACGCCGTTATTTTTCCACAAATCGGAAGGACGCAAAATATTTTTTTGAAATTCAATATTTTTAATCTGGAGCCCAAACAGCATCTGTTTTCCTCTCAGAAAAGCAGACGATATATGCTCAATCAACTTAAATTTCTTTTTATATTACGTATTTGCTAATTCCACATCCTGAATGTTTTAAGATAGATTCAGGTTATGTGCCATTATTGCTTTCATTTCCATTCGAGATCATGTTTTGAAAAGGTTTATCTTTCGTCCTATTTATTGGAACACTTAGTAAAGGGTTTTGATTTTCTGTTCAAGATCATTTTATCCCAATACGACTATGTCATCAGCTTAGCTCCCCTTCCTTCATTGGCATCGGAAGGCAAAGCAGGATCGTTGTCTTCTATTGGTAGATTTATTTGGGATGATGTAATGGAATGCTTCAATGATCAGTGCCCATCTCTTCAGATCTGTGTTTGACTCATTAATTTATTTCATATATTCTTCTTATTCGTTTACTTTCCGCATCGTTTAAAATACTTCTGTTATATCCCGACCAACATTTTTTTTTGCTATTTTCTTTCTTTCATCTTTAAATTTTGTCTTCTTTCGTTTTGTCTTTCTTTCTGCCTTGCACTTCCATTGTTTCTGTCTTTCTAATCGTTTTTTTTTTTCGTCGTATTTTCGTTATAAATTTTATTTGACTCACTTCACTTCCTTTATTACTTGTTGTCTCTCTTCACTCTCTTGCTTTCTCGTTGTCTCTCTACACACTCTCGTCGTCTCTCTTCACTTGCTTTCTTTCTCGTCGTCTCTCTTCACTTGCTTTCTTTCTCGTCGTCTCTCTTCACTTGCTTTCTTTCTCGTCATCTCTCTTCACTTCCTTTCTTTCTCGCCGTCTCTGTTAAACTTCCTTTCTTTCTCGCCGTCTCTGTTAAACTTCCTTTCTTTCTCGCCGTCTCTGTTAAACTTCCTTTCTTTCTCGTCATCTCTCTTCACTTCCTTTCTTTCTCATCATCTCTCTTCACTTCCTTTCTTTCTCGTCATCTCTTCTTCCTTCCTTTCTTTCATCGTCATCTCTTTCTTCATCTGTCCTTTCTTTCTCGTCATCTCTTGACTTCCTTTCTTTCTTCGTCTCTCTTCACTTCCTTTCTTTCTCATCATCTCTCTTCACTTCCTTTCTTTCTCATCATCTCTCTTCACTTCCTTTCTTTCTCGTCATCTCTCTTCACTTCCTTTCTTTCTCATCATCTCTCTTCACTTCCTTTCTTTCTCGTCATCTCTCTTCACTTCATTTCTTTCTCGTCATATCTCTTCACTTCATTTCTTTCTCGTCATCTCTCTTGACTTCATTTCTTTCTCGTCATCTCTCTTGACTTCCTTTCTTTCTCGTCATCTCTCTTGACTTCCTTTCTTTCTCGTCATCTCTCTTGACGTCCTTTCTTTCTCGTCATCTCTCTTGACGTCCTTTCTTTCTCGTCATCTCTCTTCACGTCCTTTCTTTCTCGTCATCTCTCTTAAACTTCCTTTCTTTCTCTTCGTCTCTCTTCTCTTCAAGTCCTTTCTTTCTCATCATCTCTTCAAGTCCTTTCTTTCTCATCATCTCTTCACTTCCTTTCTTTCTCATCATCTCTTCACGTCCTTTCTTTCTCATCATCTCTCTTCACGTCCTTTCTTTCTCGTCATCTCTCGTCACGTCCTTTCTTTCTCGTCATCTCTCTTGACTTCCTTTCTTTCTCGTCATCTCTCTTGACTTCCTTTCTTTCTCGTCATCTCTCTTGACTTCCTTTCTTTCTCGTCATCTCTCTTGACTTCCTTTCTTTCTCGTCATCTCTCTTGACTTCCTTTCTTTCTCATCATCTCTCTTCACTTCCTTTCTTTGTCTTAATTTCCTTTCTTTATTTCCTTTCATTTTTCTTTCTTATTGTCTCTATTCATTATTGTTTTTGCCTTTCTTTGAGAAAGAATTTCTAGAAATAAAAAAAAGATAATAATAATAATAAGCGATAGAATTGTGTTGCCACGAAGCAGCATTTTTCCCTTTAATCTACAGTGGACGCTGCTATTGCCATTCAAAATCTAAGATAAGTTACTATACTCCAAATGTATTCTTAACTACCATATATAAGTAATTAGAAAGAAACATTCATCATTAAATTAAACAGACTTATGGTTCAGCTTAATAGAATACTTCTATTCTATGAGATGTGATAGTCTAGCCAATGTTTTTTGTGTTAAAAAGCTGGTATCAAGGAGGAAATGAATATCATTGAACCAGGTTTATTAAAATAGGGTCGTTTATTCACATCATAATACTCCTGGGAAAAGTATGAATCTGTGTTTCCACGCTCCGGTTATAGATTAAATAACATCGAACACCGACTGCCTGGTCATGGTTGGTGACTGGAGGAGAACAACTCGTGATTCAAAACCGTGGAAAAGACACCGTGGAATCTCTCCAAGCAGTACAGTTTTACTAAAGAAGGAAATATGAAGCTACTCAGGGGAAATGTGGAGAACTATGGTCGTATACGCCTTGAAGGGATATCACAATTAAAAAAAAGTACCATTTATATGGAACAACCATATCAGCAAAGTAGCCTCCACCATATCCTGGCTGTCAGAGAAAGTATAGAACAAGAGCAAATTGGCAGAAGACACAGATTCGGGTCTAGAAAACTTGTCATAAGCACTCTCTTGTACAGCAGTGATCAGTATATACGATAGTATAGAGCAGATGTTCTCAACCAGGGGTAAATTTACCCCTGGGGGTAAAAAATTATATAGTCGGGCGTAAATAATTGAAGTACCTGATAATTTAAAAAAAAAACGACTGAAAGCCGATGATGATATGAGAATAGCATTATCAGAAACAGCTCCTCGTATAAACAAACTGATTGACTCAATGAATCAGCAGTTTTCCCACTGATAATGCTCCTGGTGTTTCTGTTCATTATTTTTTGTAATACAAATTAACTTCATAATTTTCTATTTAGAAAAGGTTTGATTTTCTTCATTTTTTTTTATACCAATGTATAATACTATTTTTATACAAAACCTAAAGTCCTAAACAATAAAAAGGTTCTTTCTGACCTTCTTGTTTTTCTGTCACTTTATGACATTGATGTACGAATGAATGATGGATTACTAATTTTTTAATCAGAATACTGAATTTTTACTAATTTTTAGTATTTGTCAGTATTTTTTATTTCTGTTTTGGTATTTTTACTAATGACTAATTTGCACAATTTTTAGTCACAAATCATAATCATTCATTCATTCAAAAAAAATTTTTTTAGTATTTTCCAAAAAATTTTTAAATTGCCAAAAACAAAAATACAAAAAAAAAAATAATTTTTTTTGAATGAATGATTATGATTAGTATTAATTTGTAGATCTACTAATACAGCGGATAAAATGAATGATTTTTTTTATTAATAACTACAAACGTTAATAAAAATACTGAATTTTATACAGAGTACTAACTTATACTAAAAAATTAGTAGATTAGTACTAAATAAGAAATCAGTATTTTGAGTGTCACTTAGTTTGTTTTTTTTTTAGGCACAGTATTTTGACTAAAAAAAACCCTTAGTATTTTGAATGAAAAAATCATTCATTCATTTAGTCACGAAATTGTACATCAATGCTTTATGATGTCTATGAATTTTTTGTATGGGATTAGAGGGTAAATGGAGAAATACATAAAGCCGAGGGGGTCAATGATGGAGGAAAGGTTGAGAATGGCTGGTATAGAGAATTGCGATCATTACGACACCACACCAATTCCCATATATAGCTTTCCTTTATGATCACGTTGTCTACTTATTAGAAAAGGAATCACCTGTGTTTGCTTCACAGATGTTTGAGGTTTCCTATAGCCCCACTGAACTTAAATAAAGTCAATTCAGGTTTGCTATGGTAAAAATTTTCTATCCCAAGTAAAAATCATCACAAAAATGTCAAGTCATTTTGTCACACAGCTTATTTTCTCTCAAAAAATGGATTTTCATACTTTTATAGGGGTAAAATATTCAAAAAATGATATATTTATATGGAATTGTCGATGTGCCGGTAGTGTCTTGGATGCCAATATGGAAACTAGAATCGGCAAACCTTGTTCAAATTTCTGGTTCTTCTGTTGCGTTCTTTTTCGCATGAAAGCCCTTTGGAAAGATATTATCTTTTCTACAAATATTTTCATGGCATCTGCTCTGACGAGCTATTTTCATGAATGACGGAACTAATTTCAACTCGATTTAAAATCAAAGTTTTCAATTTCCGTGAATTCCTAAACAAAATGAAATGAGTTGGTGTTAATTATTTAATTTAGCATTAAAAAAATCCTTAGTAGATAAGATAATTCAGAATTCATTTTCCTGTAACTTTCATTCGTTTTTGTTGCAAATAAAATTAGTTCCGAGTTAAAATTACTTCGCCCCCCTCCCATTTTCACTAATGACTCGGCTGCACGAATTTAAGCGTGCTACTAGGTTGACATCTCGGTCCCACCCTTTCACTGTCTCTTCTACTCTAACGGCTTCTTCTCGCGCACTTCCCGACAGTGGAACTCTTATTTACTTCCTTGATAACTATAATCTTCAAATATTCAAATCTAATGACAATCGACATCTTCTGATGCCTTGATCCTGATCCCTTCTGTAAATCCTTTCCTCAAACAACTCTCTTTACTCCTGCTCTTACTCTCTGTAACCCCATTGCGTACTAGTGGCACTCAACTCCTTGCTTGGGGTGAAATGCTAAAAAATTTTTTTTTTTCAGCCAACCCCTCGCTACCGAATTTGAGACAAAGGTTGACGTTTAGAGTGGGTTTAACGGCAATTTATTTATTCATTCGGTACCACAGGTTGACCCAAGCCTTGTGGGTGAAACTGGGCAGCCGGAACTCTTTGGGAGGCGTCGATGTCTGTGCTAGCACGAAGTCACAAGTCATCGTGACCGAGGGTTTGTGCGTGCTGGCCTTGTTCAGACTGTTGAACAAGCTAGATAGCGCGCTCTCTCCCAGAAACTGTAATTCCGCTTAGCATAGTTGAAGTATAAACCACAAAAACAAAATGTGCCTGACCAGGCGTCTGCAAGAGGGATTGGCTAGTAGACGGGCATCCTCCTCAAGCCATTCTCTCTTTCGTTCGAGTTAGCCCGGACATTTATGAGTCCACCACGCTAACCATCACTGTCATGCAACAAGTTTGGAATGTCATTAGGGAGCCATTTTACATCATAACAGACAGTCCATGTAGGTGGTTGCTGGGCGATCAACACATGGCTAGGCTTCCAGATTCCTCTAAAACTGAATCCATAGGCTTCAACCAGAAAGGCTAATCTACATTATTTACATTGTTCGGACTGTTGTCCTCATCTTTATTGCTATATTCAGGACGTTTCGGCCGTTGTATACCCCGGTCTTCTTCGGGTGATTGAAATTTCGAACTGAACTCTTTATTTCGTTCACCGGGGCAGATTGTTCTAGTTTCACCTGCAAGAAGGTCGGAGTGTACAACTGCCGAAACGTTGTGAATATTGCAAGGAAGATGAGAACAGTACGAATAATTTAAATAATTACTATACCTCATCTCAGAAATATAGAAGATTCTGAAGTAGGCCGGAGCGTACAACGGCTGAAACGTCGTGAATATGGCAGTAAACATGAGGACAACGGTCCGAACAATCTAAATAATTACACTACCTGATCTTAGAAATATAGACAGGTGAATCAATAAAATCTTTCTTTCTATCTCTCGCCTTGGCTTTCTCACTCTACTCTTTCCCTCTCTCTCTCTCTCTCTCTCTCTCTCTCTCGCCTTAACTGTCCCGCTTTGCTTTCTTTCTTTCTTTCCTTCCTCCTGTCTTTCTTTATTTTTTTTCATTCGTGTTGGCTTTCTTACTCTGTTGCTCTTTTTTCACTCCCTCTCTTGGCCGTTTCATCCTGCTCTTTTCTCTCTCTATCGCCTTCGCTCTCACAATTTCGTTTCTTCTTCATTTCAAGGTTCATATAAACTTATTAAGCTACCAATGTCTTCACAAATGTTGGTTTGATCATTACAATGTCAGACAGCGCGCTTTCTGTCCTTCTCGAGGCCTTTTATCGCATGTGGTAATCTTTTTAACAGTATGATTTATCGCGGTCACTTTTTTGATGACGGCGAGGAAACATTTCTTTATCCCTCAAATTAGGACAATTTACAGAAACGCAAACCACAAAGACTGATTTTGCACTTGTAAAATATTCCATCTATGTTCCACTAGCTTGCAATAGACAACACCTTTCAAAGACTACTGTGGATGGAATCCTGATTTCGGCGTTGGCTCTTGTTTCTCATCTTGTGGTGGCCGTATTATTTTTCGTTTTCTGTTGACGTGCAAAACACATTTTTCATCACCTCTAACAAAGTCCATGAAGAAACTAAATTCCCTATTTCTCAATTAAACTTTGAAACGCACTTTTAAAGACACTTTGTCGGATAGAAGAGACCATAAACTTATTCTAAACCAGTGGTTCCTGACCATTCATTGGCCATGCCCCCACGTAAACATCTCTAAAATCATGATGCTCCCCTCCCATGTGACATAAAATTCATATTATTCAAAAAATGAACTCCGAATCACATGTAGGAAGCCTAAAAGGACATTAACGTTGTTTAAACAAGCAATGAGTTAAATAAGGCAGTGGTTTCCAACCTATTTTGGGCCATGAAGGAAGCCATTATCTTGGCCTAAACAAACTTCCAAAGATTATCACATCCATGAAAAAGAAAAAGAAAAGAACGAAAGGGCAGTTGAAGTACCGAGGAAGAAATTCCTTATATAGGAATAAAGTGTCACTACTGACACTTGAATTTGAACATAGATCGCCAGTGAGCAAACACAGTTGATCCTATTATTGAATTAAGTAGACCATGTGACCATAGCGGAAACGCATATATGTCGGAAGTAGCTGACGACTAACGATCGCCATTTCTAGTCTATCCTCTATTACTATACGGATCGCTTATTCTATTCTATCATCTATTACTATTCGGATCGCTATTCTCTACTCTATTCATTATACTATTTCTCTATTCGGGTCACTATTCGGTGGTTACTATTCGAGCGAATATTATCGAGCAAGTACTATTAGCGCATATGTTATTTGAAGGCGTCTGGCACCAGCTTTGTTCAACAGCGTTACTATAGTTGTACAACAAGCAGTACGAAAGTGACAACGAGTATTCGTTGACATGACAAAAATATTAAGAAATTGTTTAATAACGTTTACTTTAAAATATATTTAAAAGAATTTAAAAAAAATTACGCATTAGAGTTACATATCTATTATTTTATTAGTATATAATAGTCCGTATAATATTTACTTAATTTTTTGATTTTTCCAACTTTAACATTGCCTTGTTGCATTGCCCCTTCAATATAATAAGTATCGCATTTTAGGTTCCATATATATATATAAAAGTTTTGTAGTATAAAAAATTAAAAATATCTTTTTGTTAAATAAACTCTGTCTACTTCACCCTATCTAAACTTTGCTTGCCACAGATGGTCTGCTGTTGGAGGTGTCTAAGGTGTCAATTTATCTAGACATGAATTAATAATCCACCTACCTACACCTTCTGAACTTAGTTTTCCTTTTCTCTTTTAGCTTAGATCTGTCTCTTAATTGGTTAATCCAAACATGCTCACAAGTGTGTTTGTTAATTTTGAAATTAGGGTGTCCTCCCACTCCTTTTTACTTTCAAATAAAGTAATGATTTGTTTTCTAGTTTCCTAAATAAATCATTTTCATAAGTTATCTATCATCGCCCGATGAAAGAATATTATAGTTCCGAAACGTGAAAGTTTTTGTGTAGCGATGTAAACATATATATATATATATATATATATATATATATATATGTGTGTGTGTGTGGCAATAAAGTCATTATACAGTTGATCTGACGTTTTAGGGAATTAATTGAATCAGCTGGCTTGCAATTCGAACAGTATTTATTGCTACTATATATATATATATATATATATATATATATATTAAAAATATGATTCCACCGATACATAAGAGTTCTCATGTTTCAAAAACAGAACCTAAAAAACTTCAATTTAATTATAGAAATTAAATTAAAGTATCTAGTTCTTTCATCCTCAAGTGAATTTTAGAATAACAAATTTTGAAATTTATGGAGCTTTATAAGTATATACATCCGTAATATTAATTTCTAGTCATTATAATAAGGGGCGGTAGGGTTTACATTTTCACTGACAACTATGTCATTCGCAGACATTACTGTTTCGCTGTATCACAGCTCCTCAGTGTGACTAGATAGACATCCGAATGCCTCAAACCAAAATCGAAAACCAACTCTCTCCCCCTCTCTCTCTCTCTCTCTCTCTATATATATATATATATATATATATATATATATATATATATAAAGAAAGAACAGTAAGATATATAATCCGGTGTTCTTATAGATATTTTTATTTTTTACAAAAAATAGTGCTCAATGTAAATTTACAGAGCATTAATATTATAAATTAATTGATTTAAAATGTTTTTTTTTTCGCTACACAGTTCTAACCATGTTTCAAAAATGGAAGTTAAATGCCCCGAATTTAATTTTGTAATTAAATTAAAGACATTAGTTCCATTTCATCCTCAAGTGAATTTTGGAGTAACTTTTAAAATTACTGGGTTTTAAAGACACAGCTAAAATCATAATTCACGTTTCCAAGGTTACAGATGAATCCAATTTACCAGACAAGGGTTGTCTCGGTGTCTATATTTTAATGTATCAGTTATTGCTACGTTTTGGTAGTGGGTAGGGATGTATTTTTCAATGAAATCTAACATCCGTTAAAAGCGTGTCGTCGGGATAAAAAAAAAAAAAGATTATTGTTAAGTTAACGGCTAAAATTCTTACGGCATTTTTTTCCTCGTATATTTAAAGATTTTTGGGGGTGTTTAGGTAAGAATACTTTTTATTTAACTACAATTTGAAATATTTTTACTTTTAATTTTTAATATACTATATTTCTTTCGAGAACAATTAAATGTAATTAGAATCCCTTACAGTTTGTAGAATTATTATCACATCAAGTATATTACAAATTAAATTATTTAAGTAAAATTTTCATTTCTCTGATTTAGTAAACTTTATTTATTTATTTAATTACAATTTAAGAAGTTTAGGTTAGAATTCATTTTAATGAACTACAATTTTAATTACAACTTTAAAATATTTTCATTATTAGTTTTTATAGACTACATATTTCATTTAATAGAAGTAAATCTATTAGAATTACTTACATTTAGTAAAATTATTTTTCTACATCAAGTATATTTATATTACGATTTTTAAAAAAATTTTATATTTAAATATTATTTAAGTAAATTTTTTCCCCCTCACGGCAAAAATAGCCAATTCATTTCTCTGATTTAGTGAACTTTATTTATTTATTTATTTATTTACAATTTAAAAGAAGTTTAGGTTAGAAGTCATTTTAGCTTCCATTTTTGAAACATGGTTAGAACTGTGTAGCGAAAAAAAACATTTTAAATCAATTAATTTATAATATATATATATATATACACGAATATTTTTTTATTTATGCATAATATACAGCGTATGTAACTAATACTCACACAAGTTCACTAGAAAGACATTCACTGTTAATAACTCATTCTTGAATTTTCCCACTTAAAAAGTAAAATTGCTTTGCCCTCCTGGGGAGCGTGCGCCCCACATTGGGTACCACGCCTCTCGACGCAGTTTCTAACCATTTAAGACTGGCTAGATAGTGAGTTCGATCCTCACTATGTGCCCCATACTTTCGGCCTTGTGCCACATCTAGGCTTCGCGTAGAAAATCACTGTTCTAATTTAGTTCTGCATTAGTTGGTTAAATCAGAATTCACAGCGGTTAAATACGTAATCTGAGTGGCGTGGTTTTATCTCAACAAGACACTGCTGAAAAAGATCCGAAGTCCTTCGTCGTCTTATCGCATGTTCAATAATCTCAAGTGCAAAAGGACCTACCATATGCATACTTGTGTGTGTGTGTGTGTGTGTGTGTGTGTGTGTGTGTCTCTGTCAACAGTGGTTGTTTTGAGGAGGGATAGAGAGAAGTCGTACAGGAGTGTGTATTCCCCGACCCTCATAAAACCGTCAACAACGTGTAGAACAGCCCGAGTTTAGAAATAAAAAAAAAAAATAGGTCAGGACTGCTTTGTGGTTTCTTTTTTTATCTTTTACATTTGATTTGACACGGCCACTGAGATCTCTTTCTCCTCTCCCGCTCTCTCTTTCTCTATCTCCTCCCTCTGCCTTCTTCCTCTCTTTCTGTCTTCCTTCTTCCTCTCTTTCTGTCTTCCTCTCTTTCTGTCTTCCTCTCTTTCTGTCTTCCTCTCTTTCTGTCTTCCTCTCTTTCTGTCTTCCTCTCTTTCTGTCTTCCTCTCTTTCTGTCTTCCTCTCTTTCTGTCTTCCTCTCTTTCTGTCTTCCTCTCTTTCTGTCTTCCTCTCTTTCTGTCTTCCTCTCTTTCTGTCTTTCTGTCTTTCTTCTTCCTCTCTTTCTGTCTTTCTTCTTCCTCTCTTTCTGTCTTTCTTCTTCCTCTCTTTCTGTCTTTCTTCTTCCTCTCTTTCTGTCTTTCTTCTTCCTCTCTTTCTGTCTTTCTTCTTCCTCTCTTTCTGTCTTCCTCTCTTTCTCTCTCTCCCTTTTTTCTCTCTCTCCCTTTTTTCTCTCTCTCCCTTTTTCTCTTTCTCTCTGCCTTAATTTTTTCTTTCTCTCTCTGCCTTAATTTTTTCTTTCTCTCTCTCTGTCTTAATTTTTTCTTTCTCTCTCTCTGCCTTAATTTTTTCTTTCTCTCTCTCTGCCTTAATTTTTTCTTTCTCTCTCTCAGCCTTCCTTCCTTCCTTCCTTCCTTCCTTCCTTCCTTCCTACTCTCTCTGTCTTCTTTCTCTCTCTGTTTCTGTCTTCCCTCTTCTCTCTTTCTGTCTTCCCTCTTCTCTCTTTCTGTCTTCCCTCTTCTCTCTTTCTGTCTTCCTCCTTCTCCCCCCTCTCTCTCGCTCTCTCTCTGCTTTCCTCCTCTCTCTTATCATTCATTTTTTCTTTTTTCCTCTTTATCTTCCATATCTAATCTTTTTTTCTCTGTCTCTCTTTCTCTCTACTTAGCTTTCTCGCTTTGCTCTTTATCCACCGTTCTCTCTCTCCCCCCCTCTCTCTCGCCTTGCCAGTCTCGCTCTGTTTTTTTCCCTCTCGCTCGCCCTCTCTATCTGTTTAAGTTCCTTATATCATCTCTCTCTTTTGTGACAAAAACAGAGAGATAATATAACTTCTTCACTTCTTTCTTTTTTTCCTCTTTATCTTCCATTTCTCTTCTTTTTCTCACTCTTTCTCTTTCACTCACCCACTCTCGCTCTCTCTCACCTTTGGCTTTCTCATTCACTCGTTCCCGCTTTTCCTCGCTTTGCCTGTTTCACACAGTTTTCCCTCTTTCTTTCGCTTTGGTCGTCTCACTGTGGACTTTGTCTCTCACACCTGCACACGTCTCTCTCTCTCTCTCACTCACTCACTCACTCACTCACTCCTCACACACACACACACACACACACACACACACACACACACACACACACACACACACACACCTTGGTCCTCTTGCTCTGGTCTCTCTCGCTTTCTTTCTCTCGCCTTGGCTTTTTCACTCTGCTCTTTCTCTTTCTCGCCTTGGTTGTCCTGCTTTGCTTTACTTTCTTTCTTTCTTTCCTTCCTTCTGTCTTTTTTTTTTTCATTCATGTTGGCTTTCCCACTCTGGTTACCATCTCTCACTCTCTCTGCTCTTTTTTCACTCTCTCTCACGCACCTTGCCCGTTTCGTTCTGCTCTTTTCCCTCTCTATCGTCTTCGCTCCCATAATTGCTTTCTTTCGTTTCTTCTTCTTCATTTCAAAGTTCATATAAACTTATTATGTTGCCAATGTCTTCACAATTGTTGGTTTGATTATTACAATATCAGACAGCGCGCTTTCTGTCCTTCTCGAGGCCTTTTATCGCATGTGGTAATCTTCAATGTGCTTTTTAACAGTATGATTTATCGCGGTCACTTTGTTGATGACGGCGAGAAAACATTTCTTTATCCCTCAAATTAGGACAATTTACAGAAACGCAAACCACAAAGATTGATTTTGCAGTTGTAAAAAATCACGACGCTTATACATGTAATGGCAACATTTCGAGCTCGTATAAAATCCAAAGAAGAATCTGTAATATTATTGGTCCTAACCCGGCGTCTCGGTTTCAGTCATTTTCCTACCGTCGTAATGTAGCTTCCCTGTGCCTTTTCTATAAACTAAAATTTGTTTTGGCTGTTGAAATCCTCACCGTATTTAGTATTGTTAAAGTTATCGCTAACATTTTTTTGTCGAGATTTACAAACTCTACGTTTCGTTCAATTTCGCAAATTAATCAATGAAATTTGAATAACCTGATTTGCTTCGAAAAATACTTCACGGTTTAATACTCTCTATAGTTTGATCCATGGTAAACAATATTTTTAAGAAATTTTCTTTTTCTTCTTTTTCCTTATCAGCGAAAAATAATTTTAAAGGATTTCTTACTCGTGAGCATGCAACATCCAACTGGCCATATTTCTTTCTGGAGCTAAATTTCAACTTTTTGAAACGTTTAGTCTATTATTTGTTTATAGTTCTCGCAAATGCAGCAGGGCGAACTGGAAACTGTAATCTTGTATATATAAAAAAGTAAAGAAAATATATGCAAGAAAACAATATTGCATTTGTATTATTTTATTATTTATTTATTTATTTGTTATTTTAATCATTAAATTGTTTTTAAAATAATGGGAGTATCTTGTATGTTAAATAATACAACTTTAAATTTTTCACAAAAAATGAATGAGAATTTATTACACTACACTACGTACGCACCCAAGTAAAACGAACTGTACTTTTTACCCTCTTACCTGTTTGCACTTCTCCCCCAAATTTGGTTTCGATTGGTTAATGTATGGCTATTTTAGAGCGTGTGACAAACAGACTAACGGAAGTCACGGAATTATATATATATATATATATATATATGAGAGATGGGGAGAGAGATAATTTCGTGGTAATTGTTCGGGTGAGCTCTCCGCTATGGTACTTAGATTTCATGAATTTAATCGCATTACTATATTGGCAACAAGGTCTCCTCAATTTACCGTTGAATTGGCTCGATGTAACCGCAAGTTTAATGCAAACAGTTCTCCTCTCTTACTTTCTACTTGTGGAATTTTCTTCCGTCTCCATGCTTCCCAGTCAACTTTGATCGTCAAAAATTGAAATGCAATGTCAATCTTTATCTATTGTCTTCTTGATTACTCTTCTATTGTTCTCGCTCTTTTATAATGTTTCTCTTTTCTCATTCTTTCACACTCAATAGCCAATTGTTTTAGTGGCTCTGCTGCTTTGCATGGATTTAAATGATTTCATATATATATATATATATATATAATGGAGGCACAGTGGAGTAATGGATAGCGGCTCAGATTGAGGAATCGGAGAGTCATTACATTCACTTACGTGTTAATACCCGCGGGAAAGGTATGAACCCTCTTCCTCTCTCCCTGCTATGGGTAAATAGCAGGGCAGACCGGGTTCTATAGCTTTGGATGGCAACTGGTCTAGAAGAACAACAACTCTGAATTCAAAACCTGCGGTGGGATGTTTTGGGGGACTTGTGACACGTGCTGCATACGGCTCCTTCTTTTGTAATTGGTTCTGCACAAAGCGTTCACCACTCTAATCAAATAATATGTGCAGGTTGTCTGGCTATCGGTTCCTAGGAACTGAGTTGCTTGACCCTCATACGTCGAACACGACGGGAGAGCCCATATATATATATATATATATATATATATATATATATATATATATATATATATATATATATATATTATGATTAATTGATTTAAAATATGGTTTTTCCGCTACACAGTTCTAACCATATTTCAAAAAACTGTGTAGCGGAAAAACCATATTTTAAATCAATTAATTTATAATATTAATGCTCTGTAAATTTACATTGAGCACTATTTTGTAAAAATAACAATATCACTAAGAACACCGGATTATATATCTTACTGTTCTTTATATATATATATATATATATATAAAAGTGAACATAGAAGTCAACACTTAGAGGCGACAGTCTGTTTCATGCTATATGCAACAGACCTGTCGATTTAAGTGTTGACTTCTATGTTCACTTTTTATATTCACACGCTCTATCTCTGATATTGAGCACTTTATCCCATAAATATAGCACACCTTAAGACTATATTTCTTTTATATATATATATAGTTGGTTGGATTGATGTGAGTTTGTGACCCTGGGTAAACTCACATCAGTACAGCTAAATATGTTAGCTCTATCACTGATATTTAGCGCTTTCCAATAAGTATTTATATATTGCATAAATAATATATATATAAAATTATATATATATATATATATATATATATATATATATATATATATATATATATACACACACAAATTTTACACACACACATAGTTTTTTTAAAAAATTATATTACCATCACAACACCGAAATTCCCATGTTTCAAAACTGAAACATCAATTGAAATTTAATTCTAAAAATTAATCTTAAAATACAAAGTTCTGTTCCATTATCAAGCGATGCTAAGAATAATTTTTTCGAAATGATTTACTTAATTTATAAGTCCAGATAAATTTGATATTTTGAGATGTTGGGGTTAAGGAAAAATCAATCTCTTTTATTTTAGTGTTGTTAAGTTTTAACTTATTTAGAAAACTCATGTATCTAATGTATTGTAGCTATCAATTAAAAAAAAAGCAATTACAATATTATGCTCTACTATTGTATCGAGCACTGTTTTTTAAAAATAAAAATAAAACTTAAGAACTCAGAAACGCGATACCTAAGGATTAAAATGAATTTAAAAAAAAAATCTCTCTTAAAGCTTTTATTTTAGCTTTAATTTCAAACTAATTTTAATATTTCCAATAAGCAAAATACTTTATTGTATTTCAAAAATAATTTAAATTTGGAATGTGTTTTTGTTTTGAAATCTGTAAATAGCTGATTTTAGCGCCATTTTTAGGTATCTGTCATCATATGTAATTATTTTATTAATTATTTTTTTAATAAAATATACATTTCTGAAACTTTATTTGAGGAATATTAGCCGATTTAAAGTTTAATTAATGTGATTTGAAACAAATATTACTGACTTTGTTTAAAATATCACAGAAATACATTTTTAACGCGGCGGTAGCTGTTTTAAGGTCTTGATAGCTTCACTAACAGACGGAAATTTATTTTCTATGGTAGACAAAAAATTTCTACATAGTTTTTAAATGCCCAGTACTCTTAAAAAATTAGGAAAATATTCTCTGTAATCTAATGCTTACTGAATTTTAGGTACTTTCTTGAATTTACCATAGTTATCGCTCTTATTTTCTGATAATGTAGTGTATGGACGTCCGTATTTACAAAAATTGGAACGTTTATACACACACACACACACACACACACACACACACACACAAAATTCAAAATTCTTTATAAAATATTGGGGGTCGCTGAATTGTAGTAAGCGTTTCCTTTTATGATTAGTAACTATAGTTTTTTACTTAATAACAATGTCATGTAACCCGTGCAAATAAATAAAGAAATTTAAGATTTAAAACTTTATAAATTATTCTAATTAAATTTTTAAAAAATGAAAACAATTTTTGTAAAAATTCACTATTCATTGAATTTTTCTTCTTAAGACAATAGTGTACATAATATACTTTATTCATAAAAGCAATTAAATTGTTTCCTAATTTAATGGTATCTTAGTTTTATTGCATTTTTTTTTATTTTACGATTCAGAGCAGGTTTTCGGCAACTGGGGGGGGTCTTGTTTCATATAAAAAAAAAATGAAAAAAAAAAGGTTTATTGAAATTCTTCAAGGTGTTCTGCGTATAACTAATACAACATTAAGTGGTACAAAATTGATTTCTTGAAATTTTATAAAATTAAATGAGTTTGGGTAACAGAAACATTTTTAAAATAATTTCATTCATTTGTTAATAAGTCATGAAAGTTTCATTAAAATCTGACACTTGACTTTTACGTGAATTTCAAAATCAGTTTGTTTTTCACCCCAAAAAAAAAGACGTAAAATTTTCTGTACTAATTTTTATACATATACATATATATATATATATATATATAACGACGATTGCGTCTAGCATGAAACAGCCTGTCGCCTTCGCGTGTTGACTTCAATGTTCACTTTTATATTTACGTACGCTTTATCTCTGATATTGAGCACTTTATCCCATAAATATAGCTTACCTTAAAACTATATATCTTCATATATATATATATATATATGAAATCTCTCTCTCTCTCTCTCTATATATATATATATATATATATATATATATATATATGAGAGGAATAATAAGTATGAATGACTTTGGGTACCATAATTTTGTCAGGTAATCGAAACTTCATTGTCGGATATAATTTTCGGTTATACTGAAATCTCACTTTCCACCTCCCTAAAAAAATAAAACAAACCAAAACACGTCACCTTTAACACGAAATATTAACTACAATTTTCCCGCCCCTCTTTGTCGTCTGCCACACCGTTAATCTTTTAAACCATATCCACCTAAAAACTTTATCTCTTACCATATTGTGCTTTATATTCAACAACTCTTGAGTTTCCGGATTTTTCTTATATGTGCTTCCGACTTTCCCTGTTGTTGCTCGACTGAATAGATGTAAACGTACAACTAGTTCTCACTGTTTTACTATCAAACAGTTTGATGAAACCGTAAGTTCTATTCTGATAGTTTCTTCTCTTGCACTTTTCACTTGTGGAAATCTCTTTTGGTTTCTTGCTTCTCTGCCAACTACAATTTTCAAAGATTTAAATGCAACGCCAATGGCATCTTCTGTCTTCCTGAACCCTGTTCTTTAATTACCATTTCACCTCACTAAAGATTTCTCATTCTCATTTACTCCCAGTAACTACATGCGTCTTAGTGACATTATAGCCTTGCTTGGGGTTAAATGATTATAAAAGAAAAAAGAGAGTAGTTCTCAGAAGCAGATTTTATGCGTCTGGCTTTTTTCTAATGAAAATAGTTGATTTTACTGCAAATATGCCAAGTCCATCCCAGTCAGAAAAGAGTCCGCCGATTTTTTTTTTTTTTTTTCTTAACAAACTGATGTTGCTACTAGAGTTTGTGACAAATTTATTTTAACAAATGAGGGTCGGGATTCAAAAAGATTGAGTAAGCCTGCTGTGCAGGAGAGTGCCGCTAAAAATGTATCTTGACGAACGCTAGTAATGACAAAACCAAAGATATTCTAAAATAGACATTTCTTAGTTATCCCCCTTTCTATCTC